>JARHVA010001780.1:0-35000 GCA_037957365.1 Torreya grandis
TAGGCCATGCATTTCCTCCCTAAGCTATGGCTTGGGTTCATAGGCCACCTAGGGTGGTCAATGAGTCTCTAAAAGGGCCTTGGGAGGTGCCTAGAGAGCTCGTCTAGAATGCAAAAGTGATGAGATGGATTGAGGATGTGTAGGGGATGATAAAATCATATAAGAAAGGTCTAAATATAAATATGGTTGATATTCCTAGACATGAGGTTGATGTGTAATTCATAAGGAAGAAGTAGGTTTCATGGGAAGTACGATTACAATATGCTCTTGAAGTACAAGTAGTTAGTGTTCAAATGAACAAAGAATGTTGTGTAGTGCTTAGAAGCCACACAAAAACCAAGGAAAGTAATAACTAAAAAGATAAAAGAAAACATTAACCTACACTAAATAGATAAGGATGATGTTGAAATAGGTTGATGATGACAATCCATGAGTGAGAGTGTAAATGATGGCATAATCCAAAATCTAATTCCAGATCTAGCTACAACTCTTGCAAAGAAAGGACACAAGTGATATCAAATCAAATCATACCCAAAATGATGTTCACTAAAGAATCAACCCTAGTGTTTTCCCTATGAGGGATATGGGTGAACTAGATGTTCTTGAAGAAGGAGAAAAAATCATGTGCTACCTTGAAGAGGGGGAGTAACTTAGAGCTAAGGATGACCTAAACATCAGTGAGTTGAGACATGGGTAAGAGTGAGTCAGAGAATGACTGCACATAACATGTGTCTAACTCATGGGTATCAGTCAAGGTGCCGATGATTGCATGATACTTGGTGACATTATTCATCTCACTGGTAAGGAAGAAACTAGTTGTAACAAGCTCATGCCCCCATGGATCATTAATGATCCAAGCATTAGCTATTAGTCCTAGGTTGCCTCGACTACCACCATTTATGTAAATCACCACTGAGAGGTGCACCATGATGGGGGTCAAAGATGTAAGACTAGCAAATAACAAAAGGTAATCTCAAAGAAAGGCAATGTAAATTAGTTGCAAAAGGGAAATACATAATGAAATCGAGCCACAACCAAAGTGGTTGACCAACACTAGGCATGGTAAGAGGTAACAAGGCAAAGTGGGGGAAATTTGGAGAAGATGAAGACCAGTTGGCAAGACTAGAGTAAGTTCTAAACCACCATAGCTAGTTAAAAACCCTACCTATAACCATAGAGAGAGAGAGAGAGAGAGAGAGAGAGAGAGAGAGAGAGAGAGAGAGAGAGAGAGAGAGAGAGAGAGAGAGAGAGAGAGAGATAGAGAGAGAGAGAGAGAGAGAGAGAGAGAGAGAGAGAGAGAGAGAGAGTTGTAATGGATTGACTATATAAATTCAAAGAAATGACTAACTAAAATATGTATAGTAAGTGACTTCTATCCCTAGGTGCCCATAAGATAGGGCATAGGCCTAGAAGGTCAATGGGGATCTGGAAGGGCTCTCAAAGATAAAAATAGGGCTAGAACAGGCCCAAGGAAGCCTTATATTAAAAACATAGGCCACCAATGCACTTAGAATGTGTTTAAAACCCCTAAAACAAAGCTTTCATGTTCTAGAACACAAAAAAGTGCAGAACACCCAAAAAGGGCCCATAAAAAGCAAGAAAAAGGGTTAAAAAAGGAAAAAGAGAGTAAAAGGTAAATCATTTTCACTCTTATTATCAATCTAAGAGAGCCAAAGGAGATCCCATAAGCAACCAAAGCCCAAACAAAGAAAATAAGGACATGTGAGCATGTCACAGATGCACATGATGGTCTTGATAAGTTCTATGACCAAGTTTTTTACAAATTTTATTTATTTTTAGGGTTTGAGAGGCTCTAAATACATTTTGACTTATTTTGAATGATTTAGTGGATGAATTAGATAAAATAAATAGTCAAAATAATGGGCTTGGTGACATGAAGAAAATGGGACCAATGACAACTCAAACTGTGGCTCATGAAGCAAGAAATGGGGAGCCCTAGGGCTTCCCAAGGTGCCACACACTAACCCACACCCTAGGGCACTACCAAGTCATGGGTATCATGTCTTAAATCACTACCAGGTTGTGGATTTACCCAAAAATCTAAGACTTGGGGTAGTGAGGCCCCTAAATAGGCCCTAAAGAGCTCGAGAGGTCCCCGAAGGGGCCAAAATAAGAAGGATAAGGGAGAAACAAGCTAGATAGATTAAAAAAATATTTTCTCATTTCATGGCTAGTAGACTAATCTAGTTACCTATTGATTTATTGTGCAAACATGAGGTGGAATTAGCCTACCAAAAGAGGGAAAGGCTTCATAGGTGAGAGAATAACTAGCACAAAGAGATAGATCACGCGAGGTAACCAATTGGGAGAGAGTCCCATCATGGTTAGCAAAGAGGTAGATTCTCTACCTTTGGAGGATTAGGATCAACTCAAGTGTAGGAATTTAAAGATTAGTACATGTTCCCTCATTACGTTATTCTAGGGGACCTGATGAATGCATTGGTAACCACATGGGTACCAAAGAGACATGTGTTCCAACTGAGGCCCAAGATAAAGACCATTTTGAGAATTAAGGACATCTACCATCTCTACAAGATGGAGCCTATGGGCATAGAGATAGAGCTACCATAGGTACATGATATAGCTATAACTAAGCTCTACCTTGTGGGACCCCACCCTCAGCAAAACAACCATGGAATACATATCATTCAATTATTTCTAGGGGTACCACCACTTAGGATAGTGATAGCAGACACTATGGTTGGGAAGATCTACGTTAGCTAGAGTATAGGGAGCTACCACTATCTTGGATAGGATTTATCCAATGAATTGAGGGAGAATAGATATATTCCTAGGGTTAGTATATCCTAAATGTATTATAGAAAAAACTAGATCACATTTGGTGCATATGGTCAAGTGGATTGACACAATCCAACTTATTCATGTCTGAGGATTACGAGAGGCTCCCACTGACATGATCGAAGACACCATGGGGTAGTGATGAAAAACTTGTATTAGAAGAGGGAATCGTATGGGATGCATGGTTTAAAGATAGGGATAGTCCTATGTAGTCCATCTTAGATCCAGATGTAGTAGGTAGCTATGTCTTTTATCCCTATAAATCCATGGTATGGCTAGAAGATGCAGGAATAGAGGCCTATGTGGGATAGGAGGAGCTCTAAGGTCCATAGGGGTCATACCATCATCTAGAGAGATAGGCTCTGGTGATGCAAGGGAGATGGTCATAACCTAATCCAATTGGGGTTGAGTATGATAGGTAGTCAAGAGAGAGTGAGGGTAAAATAGTGGAGAGAGGCAATCATGAAAAGGACCACTACCACTAGGAAGAGCACAATCTACTAGAGGGATGTAGAGGCCATTAACATTACTAGGTAAGACAAGTGTATTTATTGGATAACACTTCGTCTTTATACTCATCCTTAGTGAAAGCTGATATGTGACTAACATATATGCTTTATGTGTGTGTGCAAGACCATCCTAGCTGGATTGGAACCTAGGTAGACCTATTACTGAGGGAGATATTACTTGATGTGATGATGAAACCATTGATGGAGTAGGTGTCATATCTACTAGTGGGGTTAAAACCACATACTCACTTATAGTAGGTGCGTACATGAGCCTCACTCAAGCTAGAGAGGGAACAACACTAGATCCCATAACTAAAGGCAGAGTCAACATGACATTAGGTAACTGTGGCATGACTAAAGATGACTACAACAAAACACAAGGTAGCCAAAACATGAGTTGAGACACAATTGGCTAGAATGGAGGCCAAGATAGATTGACTATGGGGTAAGCTAGCCTAAGGACAGAGTAGAGGAGGGGAAGTGTTTGGAGATGGGGTAGACTAGCTAGATGCCTTACATCAGATGGCAGATTGACTAGTTGCTAAGTAGAGATTTAGGTTTCCACTATAGGCATCAATTATCATAGATAAATCCCAATCATAAGTTGAACAGGATAACATTGTATGTATAGCTACGTACATGGAAGTTCTAGGGATGATGAGCCCAGGCTCAGAAGAAACCATATGATATACCTAAAAAAACATGCATTTTTTAATGATATATATATAATTCTTTCTCATTATTAGCATATGTGTATATATAATTTTATGTGTGATGTATATGATTCATCTAATATATACTACTATATACATGTGTTTAGATATCAGAAACTACTAATAAAGAACCCACATGTACACACATATACAAGTGGCACATTGGTTAGTGGTGATAAAAGAGAGGAAAGGTTTACCTAATCACTATAGGAAACTTTATTAGAGGACCACATGGGCCCTAGACATGAAATGTCTTGAGGTGTAACCTATTGACTGGGTGCTATAGGGTCTCACTTTCAAGGATTGATAAATGATAAGCCCCATTCTCTAGAGAGATAGTGAAAACAAAAGGGCCAAACCACTTGTGTGTGAGTTTGTCTTTCTTATAGTGGTCTTTATCAAAAATTAGGACCATATCACCTACCTTGAATTGAAGAGGGCACACAAAATTCTTAAATTGGTGGCATTGACGATGCTGATAAGCATAATTATTCTCAAGAGTAGCTAGGCATCACTCATCTAATTGTTCAAGCTCAGTGAGGTGAGCGACATATTCTTCCTAATCAGAGATAGATATAAATGTCTTAACCCACAATGAAGGGATTAAGACCTATAAGGTAAGAAAAACCTCAAACCCATACATGAGTGAGTATGGAGTTGCCCCTGTGGCCATTTGAAGGCTAGTCCAATAGGCCCAAAGGGTCAGATAGAGCATGAGATGCTAGTCCCTCTTAGACTAGGCAATGGTATGGAGAAACATATTCTTCAAAGTTTTATTTGAAGACTCTACTTGCATATTTCCCTAGAGGTAATGGGTAGAGAAGAAATGGAGCTTGAACCTAAATCATTAAACGATCTCATGCATCTTGAGGCTTTGAAAGCCCGAGCCATTATCAACCATAATCATAGTAGGGACCCCAAACCTAAAAATAAGATAGTTTAGGATAAACTTGTTGACGGTCTTCCCACACATATTGCTAAGAGTCATGGCCTCAACCCACTTTTTGAAATAGTTTGTGGCTATGATGAACCAATGATGGCCATCAATAGAGGTACGTCTAAATTCACTGAAAAAGTTGGGATCCCAAAATAAGAAGGGACAAGGGGATAAAATAGAATGTAATAGGTCTATAGGGGTATTGATGGCATCCTTGGTGACTTGGCACATCTTACACTTATTGGTGTATTAGACTAAAAGCTTAACAAGAGTGGGTTAGTATAATCCTATCCTAATAATAGACTATGTAGTGGCTTGCCCTCCCAGGTGGTCACTACAAATGCTCCCATGAGACTCCTTTAGCATGAGAGGAATATCCTTAGAGGTGAGGCACTACATTAATATACCATCTATACCTCTCTGGAATAAGATGCCACCTATGATGATGTAGTGAATGAGAATATTGCAGATCCAATAGAATTCTTAAGAAGTAGTGTCAATGGGATAAGATTGAGTCTTAAGGTAAAAAATAATGTCTTGATACCAATCACACTCAAAGATATCAACTTGATGAACTGAGTAGACCATCACATCAAAAAAGGCATCATCAACCAATTACACACTAGGATTGGGTAGTGGGTACTTAGTGAGTTGCTCAGCTACATCTAGACCCTTGGTGTACTTTTGGTTAAAAATATAGAGGTCAAACTCTTGAAAAAGCATGATCCACCTCACAATCTTACTAGCAAGTTATGTCTTACTTAGTAGGTAGTAGAGTGGATTAGACTAAATAATCATGTTGGTGGTTTGGCCCAACATGTAATGTCTCAACTTCTTCATAGAAAAGATGAGAGAGAGGCATTGATGCTCAATGTGAGACTAGTTGAGCTTAGGCCTAACTAGCATGCAAGAGATGTATTAAACAACTCTCTCTTCTAGTATCATCCTTTTGACACAACATGCCCTTGATGGAAAGATCATTGACAAAGGTGTACACAATGAACTCATGACCCTTAATGAGTTCCATTAGGATGAGAGGATTATGAAGCATGTGCTTCAATTCCTTAAAATCCACTTGGACTTTAGTATACCATGATAACGACATATTCTTGCATAGGAGATGTGTGAGGGGTATGGATTTGTGAGCATACTCCTCCAGGAAACATCTAAGAAAGTTAAGCCTCTCCAAGAAGGATAGTAACTGGATGAGGTTGTGTAGGGGAGGCATTCAAGGATCACCTTGATATTTTTGGAATCCTTCTCAATGCCCCTTTATGAAATGAGGAAGCCAAAAAGCATTCTAGTGGAGACACTAAAAATGCACTTCTCGGGGTTAAGGTTAATGTGATACTCTCTAAGATGCTCAATGATGATCTTGAGGTATTTTACATACTCATCCCACTTATGGTATTTCCCAAGGAGATAATTAACTTAGCACTCAACAATCTTATGGATAAGATTTTAAAAAATATGGGTCATGGCATGTTGATACATGGACCCAACATTATTTAGATCAAAAGGCACGGCAAAATAACATAAGGTAACCCAAGGGGTAGTTAATACCATCTTGGTCTTAGGGTGCAAGATAGATTTGGTTTTACCCTGAGAACCCATCCATGAGGGATATGATATCAAAACTAGCTGTGGAATCAACAATCTAGTCAATTAAAGGAGTAGGAAAATTATCTTTTGGGAAAGCCATATTGAGATCCCAAAATTTGATGCAAATCCAAACCACTCTATTCTTCTTGAGAATAAGAACAATGTTAAAAACCCATCAAGGGTAGTCAATAGACTAGATAAAACCAACTTGAATGATCTTCTCAATATCAGCCTTAACTAGCTAGGAAACTTTAACCACCATTGGTCATTACTTTTGGAAAATGGGCTCAAACCCATCATTCATAAGGAGGTTATTAAAAACAATGTCGGGATCCATACCCCTCATATCAACATATTCCCAAGTGAATACATCCAAAAATTTATGCAAGAAGGTGACCAAAACATCCCATTCATTTGGATCTAGGCTAGCACTGATCTTAATGATCTTTGGCCTTGTTTAAGTACTAATGTTGATGTCTATGGATCCTTCAACATCCATAACATTGCCTTCCTTGAAACACTCAAGCATGGGAGGGAAGTATTGATATAACACTTTATGTTTAATCATGAGGATATTCAGTGAGAGAGACCTCCAAACCTAGACGATCTAGGGGATAATGGTGCTAATGATAAGCCTACATGAGCTTGGTGTAATCCTTTCTCTCCTTGAATAGGTTATGTGTCGTAACATGAATGAAATATTACTCAAGATCAAATTCAATTGCTCAAGTAGTCTCTGCAAGAGATGCATTGAGAGATCCTATACTCTAAAGGGAAAATCATGTTGAAAGGGGAAACTCAATGTCTGGGAAGATGTGTTGGAAGAAGTCTCTGAGAAGAGATGAGTTGACTTAGCATCATAGAGTAGAAGAGGGATTCAGTCGATGCATGTCAAATTTTGAAGAAATAAATGTTGATTAGTACTCATTTGTATCACAATGCTTATCTTTGAGAAAATGAGATTCAAAAGTAGGGGGTGTGTGAGAATCTATAGATCCCCATAAGGAGACAACCAAAGCCTCACCTAAGGGCTTTGTCTTTGCATAGAGAAATACCTAAGTATCTAGGTCATCCTTCATGGTATGAACCTCCCCTTCATGCATGAAATGCACCATGTGAAACATGGCCGATACGATGTCCTACATGGTAGCAATCCAAGGATGACCAAGAATCATGTTGTATGCAAAATTAAGGTCTACCACACAAAACTTGATCTTGACTATCTTGGGTCTCAACTTGACCTAGAGCTTCACATTCCCTACCATCATAACCATGTCATTTTAAAAACCAACACAATTATGATGAGAATTGGAGAACTTCTTATGAATAATCCTAAGCTCATTAAACTCTTGTAGGGGTATGATATTCAACATAACACCATCAATGATGTACCACTTAATGTGGCATTCATCAATGGAAGTCTCCATATAGAGAGGGAATTGAGCCCTCTTTGTAAGAACTAAAGCATCGAGAAAATAAGTGGGGTCAAAAGATAAGATGGGAGAATGAGTATGCTCAAATGCATTAGAGTTGAATAAAAGTTCAACATCATCATGTAGCTGACCCTCATGAATAAGACCAAGCTCATCAAAGATGAGGCCCTTTGCTCAAGGCAAAGACAAAGAAGGTCCTAAATGGAGATCCTAGCTGATAGGCCCTACAACTCCTCTATGATGGATTAAGGACATTGTCTAGCCTAGGGAAGGATGTTATGCTAAAAGTCAAATCTAACTTTAGGATTCCCTACCCCTGTGGGTTAGACAGGAACCCTAGTAACACTAGTCTCTCCAATAAGGTCAATAACCTGACCTGAGCACGTGTTGACAAAACACTCATACCTATTAGAGGATATTTCAATAACAATAATTACCTTGCTACTTTCATGCTTGGCTTTCACTCTTAGGTTAGCCTAGGAAGAGGAGCCAAACAAGGTAGAAGATAAAGAAGGAAAATGAGGGGCCTTAGCCTTTGATTTCTTCTTTTTCTTCTTCTTCTTCTCCTTTCCATGGTTAGGCAGAGGATCCTTGAACATATTCAATTTGTAATTGGGTTTCATAAGGGGAGAACTATAAAATGAAGGTGAGGCTTGCACACTAGACTTTTAGGTGGCATAATTGGCATCATCATGCCCCCTTATCTGATGGAAATTGAAAAACTTGGTGGGTCATAAAGAAACACCATCCATTATTTTGCTATACTTAATTCAAAAGCCTTATTTTCATTTGGTTGCTTACTCAAAGCATTCACCTCATGGTTATCCTTATTTTTCTTCTTCGTAGGAGGAGAATCAGTAACACCATCATCGATCACATTACGGTTATTATAATCACATGAAGAAGATGACTTTTTGGTTAGTATGGGACACATGTCTACATGCACCTCAAACACTTTGATCTTTAGAATCTCATTAACAGATTCATCATATGAGCTGGGCTCATGCTTGAGGACCTTAAGGTAAACCTCCTGCCTCAATGCTCACATGAACATATCATAAAGTTGATCATCTAAGAACCTTATTCTATACATATGGATAGATGAACACCACCTACACATAAAATAAAAGTTTGAATTACCCTTGGCTTATGTCATGGAGGTAAGTGATTAGATATCAAGGTTAAAGAGTCTATAGATATTGAAGTACTAAAGGAAGTCATCCAGAAGGAGCTAAAAACTAGAGAGAATCTAGAGGTAGATTTTGAAACCAAACAAGAGCTTTGACTCATAGAGAATAAGTGAAGAGATTAAACATCATGTCTTTATTATATTCCCAATCCATACATACCATCATGAATGCCATAATATGTTTCTTAGGATTGGAGTCTTGAATCCCATTGAACTTAGGCAATTTAGGGATAGGAGTAGGAAGGGGAATAACATATACCTAAGGGGATAGAGGATTTTGATGCACATCCTCATAGGCAAGGTTGATAATGGGTTGATGACAAGCTTCAGGAGGGGGTTCATGATGGTAATTATGTTGCCAATGTCCATAGACACCATCATAACCATGATCATAGAGAGGATGATGTAAAGGTGGTTCCTACTAGGGAAGACACTCATGGTGAAAATCATCTCTGTTATGGGGTGGGTAATGACCATGGGAAGGGTAACATTCCCCATGGGGATGATGGGAAGACGTAGAATACTCATGGAAACAATCATGATGACCAAAGTCTCCATGATGTTGGTCACATGACATCAAATGAGGGTTAATTATTGAGCATTGATGATCTTAATAGGCATCTAATGGATATCTAGTCTGTAAGTGGTGATGAAAATTAGTACACTCATCAAAAACCCTAAAAGAAAGGCTAAGAGGATGGGAAGAATCTTTGTGATTAAGATACCTCTCTGAGTGGGAATACCTATGACCCATATCATGGATATGAGGGTGTTCATGCTATAGCTTCTCTTATCAAGAAAGATGCAGGGAACTCATGTGAGAACTGGTCGAGGCACTCAAAACTAAGTGGGTGTAAGCTTTATCTCTAGAAGAAGCATGCCATCAATTCTTAGGGGATAAGGATGAACTTAATACAATTAAAAGCATATATGATAATCATTAATGATTATGTGTAGCTCATTAGGCCCTAGTCACGTAAGGGGATCCTCATCACCCCAAATGGGTGAATGAGATACATCATAAGGATGAGAAGAAACATCATCATGAGGATGAGAAGAAACATCCTCAAATAAATGAAGCTTGGAGTAGTGGAAAGGAAACTGAGTCTATTAGTTATAGTCATACCAATCTTATTTCCTTTTAAACATGAGAAGATGTAGAATACCATGATAGGTCAAGGGAACCTCCTAGATTTGATGGTGTTTATGGAATTCCATTATAGTCATGGCTTGCTCATTGTTGGCTGAATATTTTGTCGATTAACATATTGATAAACAAAATAGGTCTGATCAGCCAAAGTAGAAAGATTAGTCATCCAAATGTGTAGGTTTACCGCATCAAAAGGGGACTGATCTCTCCTTTCATCAAGGGGAGGTTCCCTATAGGTATGCTATATATATATATATATATATATTAATAGAAAATAATACTTAGGGGTAGGACAAACCATCCATCTCTCTTTCTTCAGAGATGATGTGTGCGTATCAAAGGAAAAACTCAAGGGAAATGACATAAAACACTCCTCTTATTTTAGAAGTACTATTTAGTAAGCCACAAGAATACTCCTGGTAGTAACAGTAAAATCTAACCAAAGACGTAGTAACTAACAAATTTAGATACAACACAAAGTCTCCACCTGAATTGCTCAAGAGTAAGATACGAAGGACAATGAGGGCACAAAGTCATCCCAAGGTCCTCTACACAAAAATGAAAAGAAAACACACTAAAGACAATTATGGGGGCACAAAGTCTCTCCACACTTGACTCTTCAGGACACTTTCCTGACTACTTTCACTAATTCTACTTGTTGAATTAAAGGAACAGAAAATATATCAAGGAAAAAGACATAAGAATAGTTTCCCCAACAACAAAGATATCACAACACAAAGTCTAAAAAGTCACTTGCTTTCTTATTCCAATAACAAAATATGATCAACAAACTGAGCTCAAAATCTGAGAAATGCCTTTCAATTTGGGCAGAGTTTCATTTTGATTGTCAAAAAGAGATAATATTACAATAAAAGAGAGTCCCTTATATAGCCTTTTCAAGAAGGACTCAGGAACAATAACACATCATGTTGCATTGAAAATTTTTAGGAAGACAAGCTAGAAATTAGGGGCATCTACCCATTTATTTTTCTCAATACAGAGAAACAAGTCACGCTATTGAAAGTTTGCAACTTCCAATGTCCACCTAGCAATTTGATCCTTCCTCATCATTCCTCCTTTTCTAGTTAATTGAATCAGGTCTTGGATTCAATTTGATATTTAGTTCTTTAGTCACTTTCTATTGGTCTTGGCCTTAAAGCCTATGAATACATTTAGGTTTATAGATTACAAGGATCAACGACTATTTTATGAGCTTTGAAATTGACATTCACACGCCCGTCACTACATCTTCAACGACTAGTTCGCTATCTTGAATTTGATGTCTTCGGTTACATCACCCCTTGGTCCTTCAGCTTTTCTATTTGGTAGTTTCTTGAAAAGAACCTGCCCTTTCAATCCTTAAGAAATGATCTACCTTGGGTCGAGAAGATCCCCATGTAAAGGTATCTGCCCTTCAAGCGGTCTTCAGATGGCCTTCGGGCTTCTTTATTCTAGTGGGTCGCTAGATTCTTCCTTTGGGTTTCTCATTTTATATCTTCCCGAAGGGAAGGTGACCTTTTGACTTCGTGGAAATGTCCTTCAATTTGGTATCCGAGAGTACCCCGTAAGGGCACCTGCCCTTTGGGGTCCTTCGGCGGCCTTTTCCTTAGAAGTCTTTCATGGGCTTTCCTCAGGCTTTCTCTGTAGACAAATTCCCGCAGACAAAAAGTCCACAGAAATTTCTCGTGGATAAAAAGTCCATAGAAATTTCCTATGGACAAAAAGTCTATAGAATTATTTCATCTATTTGCTTTGGTTATTTCTTCGGGTTTTCTGCCCATAGCTTCTCTGAATTCTTTCAGACTTTTTGTCTGAAGGAATTCCTTTAGACAAAAGTCTGAAGGAATTCCTTCAGACAAAAGTTTGAAGGAATTATGCCTTAGAATTTTTTGATTGACTTAAACATAAATATGAAAGAATTTACCTTTTGAGGCTTCTTGAAAATGACCCTTCTGAAGGGTACTTTTATCATCCAAGTACCCTTTGCAAGGGCACTTTGTCCTTTGGGAGATACTTTGAACTTTTGCATTTGAACTGCTCCTTTGAACTATCTGAGTGAACCGCTTGGTTGAACCAAGCTGTTGAACCATTTGATTGAACCAAATGTTGAACCACTCCATTGAACCAAGTCGATGAACGCTCTGTTGAACCACTTTGTTGAACCAAGGCAATGAACCGCTTGGTTGAACCAAACGTTGAACCAAGCTGATGAACCAAGCTTTGAACCAAAATGGTTCAAGCCAATGGTTCAAGCTGATGGTTCAATCTGATGAGCCAATTGAATGAACCAAGCCTTTGAACCAAGTGGATGAACTGAGCATTGAACCACTTAATTGAACCTGCCTTTGAACCATTTGTTTGAACCAACCGTTGAACCAAGTTTTGGTTCAACGGTTCAAACGAAGCCTTGAACTAACTAACAAACCATTTGATTGAACCAAAGGATGAATCAAAGCATTGAAACAAAGTGGATGAACCATCCGAGTGAAACAAAGTGTTGAACCACTTGGTTGAACCAAGCCATTGAACCATTCTTTTGATTGAACCCACAGTTGAACCTATTGAACTTTGAACTCGTTGAACCTTTGAACCAAAGTGGTTCAATGGTTCAATGGTTCAAGCCTTCTTTGCTTAGATGTTTGCCGATAAAGATTTTTGATTGAACCAAGGCACTGAACCAATCTTGAAAATGACCAAGTGTTAGAAACTAATTCTTTTGGTTGAACCCACCTACAGAAGCCTTGGAACCTGTAGAAATGAACCTGCTTGCAGAGTTCATAGAAATCAAGTTTGTAAAAATCAACCTATAAAGCCCATTGAACTTGGCCTGCAGAGTCCATAGATTTTTTCTTCTTGCTGAGTCCATAGATTTAAGCCTATAGAGTTCATAGATTTAAGCCTACAGAGTCCATAGATTTAAGCCTGCAGAGTCTGTAGATTTCTAAGAAGCTTGAAAATTGAGGAATTTGAATGCCCAAGACAAATTTCAGAAAGGGAAGAGACAATTTTGATCTGTAAGACCAAAATAGTTCAAATGTTGTCCCAAAAATGAGTGATATTTTTTGGGGGACAACAACTGGCTCCAGTTGGAGAACTTCTATTAATTGTAAAATGAATTGAAGGGAGTAGAATCCGGAATCTCCAGTGTCTTCATGTGTACCATTGGGCTACAGAGTCATGCTACCCAGAAATGAAAGGCATCAAAAAAAAAACAAACAAAGCAAAATAGAATTAAAAACTATACAAATATACATATGTACAGATGGAATGACTGATACTTCAAGAATTGAAGTATTTTAGATGCTACTTCTTGGGAGATAGTGAAAATAGTGCTTTATTCTGATAAACTAGCAAGAAGACATTTTGCCCCCAGAAATGGTGATGGGGTAATGGAGTTTTCCACGAAGAAACCAATTTTTTGTGTTTTCTTCTTGGCATTTTCTTCTTCTTATTCCAAGGTAGGATGTGGTCTTCAAACTGAATACCATAAATCCTTGCTCTCCCTGTGAAGGGTTCCTAGCCTACTTTTGATTTGTAGTAGCATGGTCCATTACCATAATTGGTTGTTCTTCTAGTTTAGTCTAGCATATGATTGGATTGTCCATATCAAACTCTTGACAAATTATCAACTCAACATCTCCTTTGATGTGGACGAGTTTGATTTTTTCATTTTGAGCAATCTTCAATTCGAGCAACAGAGATTCACATCCAGCTGTGTTGTTGGTGTTGCTGACTTGAAAATTGCATGAAGGAAGAATATCTCCTTGAGGAGATATCAACATAGTCCCAACTCCATCATTGGTGGAAAAATTGTTGCTATTGGATTTAAAGATCGAAGCATCATTAGAAGCTGATCTCCTATCAGATTTCTCTTCATTAGAGATGGAAGATCCTTCTTTACTTGTATTGTACCCTACCAATTCTCCTGAAGTCTTGTTTGGATCAATTCCTAGAATTTTAGCTATAGGAATTTCATCGACTAAAACATGAGCATCCTCTGTGGTAAATAAATAATTACCCCTGCTTGAAGACTCAAACATAATTTGTGCTGTAGGGGCTGATATTTGGGTGACCACGTATTTTGCCTCCTTTTCAGGGAGCAATCTCTTCATTACACCTTGGATAGGGATCCTTGCTTCAGATAGGTCCATGCTTAGTTCTCCTCCCATGTCCTTGCAGAAATTTCATCCAAGCAAAATGCCATAGGATGCTGGGACATCAGCACCAAGATAGTCATCCTGATTCTCTTATTTGGAAAGGCTGCCAATGCAAATTGGGCATCTTTAATTTGCCCCAGCAATGGTACTTGCTTGTTCTCCATAAAGAAACATCTCCTAAAGGTTTTGGTCAATGTGAGACCTAGAGACTCAGCTACTTTAGTAGGCATGACATTGTCAGATGCCCCAGAATCAATGATGCAATTGTTGAGCTGATAACCATTTATTAACATGGAAACATAGAAAGGTTCTATTTTTCTAGGGGCAGCTAGAGGAGTAATGACAAGATTATTTGGAATGGGCATGTTCTTTAGGGAATCAAGAATTATTTTCTTAACCTCTTGTTTTGCAGGGATGGTTTGGTTCTTGACATATTGGACCAACCTATCCAATTGATCAGGATTAGCTTGCAAATATTCAAATTCAGACATTTGTATTTTTGTCTTTTTTATATGATCAATTATGTCAAATGGCTGAATTGAGCTAGGTACAGAGAAAGGTACTTCAACTTTTTGAGTTTTAGGAGGGATGGGAGGTGGACTAGTTTACGAGTTTGAAGTAGAAGGGGAAGGCAAAATTGATGTATTTGCCTTTTGAGTGATTACTGGATTCATTAACTGAAAAGGCAGAGTGGTTCTATGCGTAGTAATTGTAATTGATGGTTGAAGTTGCTCCTCTATCTTCCCTTTATTAGCTTGCTAGACTGATTGGTTCTTAGACTTGATAAACACTATATATGATCCATTAATAACTTCTCCTTTGCTTCTAGGTTCATCTTGATAATTCAAGAAACCAATGTGGGAGTCACTAGTTGATTCTTCTTGATCATCTTCAAGGAAATCAGCATCATTTTTTTGATTCAATTCAGGCTGAAAAGAGAACTCAAATTCTGTTTCAAGATATCCCATTGCTAAATTGGTTAAAGGAGCTTTGAGGGCAAGTTTCCCTTGTGGGGGAGGAAGGTGATTTTGTTGCCCTTGATTTATGGTAGCATTGCCCTGATATGACTAATTTGGAAATGTCCTTTTTGGCATATCTCTGTATGAAGGAGTAGAAGACATTCCTTATGCCATTTACTTTTTCAAGGCTAGCACTTCATTTGCCAGCTTTTGCACCATTGGATCAGTGGTGCATGTAGATACATATTCAGAAGATGATGAAGGTCTATTTCTGTTTAGATCTCTTCTTATTTTCTCTGCTAAGATGAGATCATCTTCTACCTCAATGGCCAAAAATTGAGCTACAACAAGGTCTATTTGACCATCACATCTCAAAAGAAAATTGAATTCGGGTAACTGAGAATTAATGAAAAAGCATTTGATATTCTCAGCTGTAGGTCAAGCTATTACAGGAATTTTATTTCTCAATTTGTCAAATTTGGCTATGAAGTCCCTCATTAATTCATGAGGTTCTTTCTTCATCTATGTAAGTTGAGCCAAAAGTGCATGTGCATCTTCTAAAGGTTTGAATCTGGCTTCAAACTTATCTTTGAGAGTATTCCAATCAATCATTGACTGACCCTGTAGATGATAAAACCAATTTGCAACAGCACCTTGTATTGTCTCCATAAAAAGCCTGACTACTACATCTTCAAATTCTACTCTAATTACTCTACAAGCTATGCTGAAGGCTGTAATGTGTTCATTAAGATGAACTTTCCCATCACCATAGAATTAGGGGAATTTTTTTCTTAAACTGCATGGAAGCTCATGTAGAGGTGGAGTAAGGTTGAGAGGACTAAAATCATTACTCAAGGGGCCTTGAACTACCATTATAGGATTATGAAAAGGAGGAATAACAAATATCAGAGGGGTAATTATTGGCAAAGCTTTATCAATAGCAGAAGTAGATACTTCATTTGGCAATGGAGATCTGACTTTACTAAGAGGAAAGCTCTTGGTTCGTTGGAGACGAGATGGTGAAGGAAATAGATCAAAATCACTTTGCTGTACCAACTCGAATATAGGGTCAATGATACCTTTAGCCCTTTGGCTTCGTGTATACCTTGAATCTGCCAGAATGTGAAACAAAAATGAGAAAAGAATTAACTTTACTTCAGTTTGCAGCTTGAGGCTTTAAACTGTGCGTTCTTTCCCAATTAGTGTGGAGGTGAATGGATAGAATATAAATGGATAATGGATATTATATCCCTAGTAGAGTCACCAAAAATTATTGGTTGAATATTTTGTCCATCAGCGTACTAATAAATAAAATAGGTCTGATTAGCCAAAGTAGGAAGATTAGTCATCTAAATGTGTAGGTTTACCACATCAGAAGGGGACTGATCTCTCTTCTCATCAAGGGGAGGTTCCCTATAGGTGTGCTATATATAGTAATAGAAAATAATACGTAGGGGTAGGACAAAACATCCATCTCTCTTTCTTCAGAGATGATGCATGCGGATCAAAGTAAAAACTCAAGTGAAATGACAGAAATCACTCCTCTTCTTTTAGAAGTGCTATTCAACAAGCCACAAGAATACTCTTGGTAGTAACAGCAAAATGTAACCAAAGACAAGTAACCAGCAAATCGAGATGCAGCACAAAGTCTCCACCTGAATGGCTCAAGAGTAAGATACGAAGGACAATGAGGGCACAAAGTCATCGTAAAGTCTTTTACACAAAAATGAAAAGAAAACACACTAAAGGCAATTATGGGGGCACAAAGTCTCTCCACACTTGACTCTTTAGGACACCGTCCTGATTACTTTCACTAATTCTGCTTGTTGAATTAAAGGAATAAAAAATATATCAAGGAAAAAGACATAAGAATAGTTTCCCCAACAACAAAGATATCAAAGCACAAAGTCTGAAAAGTCACTTGCTTTCTTATTCCAATAACAAAATATGATCAACAAATTGAGCTCAAAGTCTCAAAAATGCCTTTCAATTTGGGCAGAGTTTCATTCTGATTGTCAAAAAGAGATAATATTACAATAAAAGAGAGTCCCTTATATAGCCTTTTCAAGGACTCCGGAATAATAACACATCATGTTGCGTTGAAAATTGTTAGGAAGATAGGCTAAAAATTAGAAGCATCTACCCATTTGTTTTTCTCAATGTAGAGAAACAAGTTATGCTATTGAAAGTTTGAAACTTCCAATGTCCACTTGGTGATCTGATCCTTCCTCATTGTTCCTCCTTTTTTGGTTAATTGAATCGGGTCCTGGATTCAATTTGCTATTTAGTTCTTTAGTCACTTTCTATTTGTCTTGACCTTAAAGCCTGTGAATACATTCAGGTCTATAGATTACAAGGATCAATGGCTATTTTATGGGCTTTGAAATTAACATTCGCGTGCCCATCACTATGTTTTCAATGGCTAGTTCGCTGTCTTGAATTTGACGTCTTCGAGTGCATCATCCCTTGGTCCTTCGATTTTTCTATTTGGCACTTTCTTGGAAAGAACCTACCATTTCAGGTCTTAAGAAATGATCTACCTTGGGTTGAGAAGAGCCCACCATAAAGGTATCTGCCCTTTAGGCAGTCTTCAGATGGCCTTCAGGCTTCTTTATTCTAGCGGGTCGCTAGATTCTTCCTTCAAATTTCTTATTTTATATCTTCCCAAAGGGAAGGTGGCCCTTCAGCTTTAGGGAAATGTCCTTCAATTTGGTATTCGAGAGTCTCCTATAAGGGCACCTACCATTCGGGGTCCTTCGATGGCCTTTTCCTTAGAAGTCTTTTATGAGCTTTCTCCACAGACAAATTCCCACAGACAAAAAGTCTGCAGAAATTTCTAGCAGATAAAAAGTCTACAAAAATTTTTTGGTAGACAAAAAGTCCATAGAATTGTTTCATCCATTTGCTTTGGTTATTACTTCAAGATTTTTGCCCACAGCTTCTCCAAATTCTTTCAGACTTTTTGTCTGAAGGAATTCCTTCAAACAAAAGTCTAATGGAAGTATGCCTTAGACTTTTTTGGCTGACTTAAATAGAAATCCAAAAGAATTTACCTTTTGAGGCTTCTTTGAAAATGACCCTTTTGAAGGGTACTTTTGTCGTCTAAGTGCCCTCCATAAGGGCACTTTGTCCTTTGGGAGGTTCTTTGAACTTTTGCATTTGAACTGCTCCTTTGAACCATTTGAGTGAACCGCTTGGTTGAACCAAGCTGTTGAACTATTTGATTGAACCAAACATTGAACTGCTCCATTGAACCAAGTCGATGAACTGCTCTGTTGAACCAATTCATTGAACCAAGGCAATGAACCACTTGGTTGAACCAAACATTGAACCAAGCTAATGAACCAAGCTTTGAACCAAAATGGTTCAAGCCGATGAACCAATTGAATGAACCAAGCCTTTGAACCAAGCAAATGAACTAAGCATTGAACCACTTGATTGAACCTGCCTTTGAACCATTTATTTGAACCAACCGTTGAACCAAGTTTTGGTTCAATAATTCAAACAAAGCCTTGAACTAATTGACGAACCATTTGATCAAACCAAAGAATGAACCAAAGCGTTGAAACAAAGTGGATGAACCATCTGAGTGAAACAAAGTGTTGAACTGCTTGGTTGAACCAAGCCATTGAATCATTCCTTTGATTGAATCCATCATTGAACTGAAAGCATTGAACCTATTAAACTTTAAACTCATTGATCCTTTGAACCAAAGTGGTTCAATGGTTCAACGGTTCAAGCCTTCTTTGCTTAGATGCTTGTCGATAGAGATTTTTGATTGAACCAAGGCACTAAACCAATCCCAAAAATGACCAAGTGTTAGAAACTGATTCTTTTGGTTGAACCCACCTTCAGAAGCCTTTGAACCTATAGAAATGAACTTGCCTACAGAGTCTGTAGAAATCAAGTCTGTAGAAATCAACCTATAAAGCCCATTGAACTTGGCCTACAGAGTTCATAGATTTTCTCTTCCTTCTGAGTCCGTAGATTTAAGCCTGTAGAGTCCATAAATTTAAGCCTGTAGAGTCCATATATTTTTGAGAAGCTTGAAAACTGAGGAGTTTGAATGCCCAAGACAAATTTTAGAAAGAGAAGAGACAATTTTGGTCTGTAAGTCAAATGTTGTCCCAAAAATGAGTGATATTTTTTGGGGGACAACACTCTTGAATGAGCTCAAGGATGAGACCATGAATCCAATGGGATTGGCATCTAAAGGGTGGGAGGCTGGTCATGGATGCAATGAAGCAAGAGTAACATGGAAGATAACATAAAAGGCAAACTGAGGGGGAAATAATAGGGAAAATAACACAAAATTGCATCAAGAGAAAAAAACCAAGGTTAGAGCTGAAACATAATTGAAAGTAAAGATTAATAGCTAATAGAGGGGTGTTGTCTAAGAGAGATCTAAATGGGATATAACTAACATGAGACTGTATGTGAGATCCCATTAAGTGTGCCATAATGTATCTCTAAGAATCTGAATAGAACCACTAATGGTTGGTAGGGGGTACATAGGGTACTAAAACAAACCACTAAGAGGCTAAAAGGAACAAGGCTTTTATGGGCTACAAGAGATCTATAGTGGCTATCCAGTTTGATGGATTGCACCAAGATATAGATAAACTTATAAACCAAGTTAGGGCTAGAATGATCAAGTGTATAAAATATGCAGGTATCTCTAGCAGATCTAACCAAAATATAGCAAGTAGCAAAGACTAGATAACTAATTGCATATAAATTATGGAGACAACAATGCCAAGTAAAGAGAGGTAACAAATGGTATGTAATATTAGAATTAAAGGCACTTTCAACACAAATGAAAGACATTTTAAGCAATAAGGGTATTTTCAAGTAAGGGTTCAAAAGCATTCCTAATCTAAGTTTGAGTTATCTTTCACTTTCAACATTATTACTTTCTAACAATGCAATTTTCTAGTTTAGCAAGATAGAGATAGATTGTTTATGCAACTTGTATGATTTATTTTGAGCATGTAGAATTCTATTATGCAATGAGAAATGTTTCCAAAAAATTCATGACATGTAATGGTATATATTTCAAGAAATGAAAGTATTCTTAACCACATATAAGAGCAAAAAAATTTAGAAACTATTCTAAGCAATATTCTAAACAAGCTAAATCAATAAAACAAATTAAACCCTAATATGTTAACTACTGCAAATAAATAAACATTTCAATTTACAAAGAAAAGTTCTCTCATATCAAACTTAATAAATATGAGCATATTTTCTACCAACCTATTATCCAAACTAGGAAGCAAGAGAGGAAGAGGATCAGGTTATGTGTGAGTTAAGTCTAGATCAACAGCCAAAATCTATGCAAGAGGTGAAGGAGAAGCTACCAATTTGTGGAAGAGACAATGCAAGGAGCACAAGAGATAGGTGTAATTGAGTCTTGAGGGAGAAAGGAACATCCCACAAGATTTAGGAACATTGTAGATAGTAATGTGAATCACAAGGAATAGCTATGATAGAGTATGACATCCCCTGTCACAATGAAATCTATTGTGCCAAGCAAGAACTAAGAGAGATTCAAGGAAGAAACCAAGCTTTGAGTGTGATGATCAAGTGTTAATATCAAATAAATAATGTAGGAGATATTAAAGAGAGGAGGATCAAATGAATGAGGAAAATGCATATATCTCAACCCTAATCCACCAATAAGTCAAAAACTAGCTATTTGGGCCCAAATAAGGCACCTTTGCACATGTTCTACCTAGGCTACAACCTAGACCATGACTTTAATGAATGAAATGTGTGGTCTAGGCCATGAGTTTCCTCCCTAAGCAATGGCCTAGGTCCAAAAGCCACCTAGGGTGGCCAACAAGTCTCCAAAATGGTCCCAAGAGGTGCCTAGAGAGCCCATCTAGCATACAAAAGGGCTGAGATAGATTGAAAATGTGTAGGGGATGAGAATTTGATGCAAGAAAGATTCAAGCAAGAGGAAAATATCTCCAAGTGGGATAACTAGGGTTTGTAGTCTATACGTGAGCCGATGTGTAATCATAGTGAGGAGTAGGGTCACGAGAAGTACAATTACATGTAATTCATCAATGTATGACACCTTGCTCTTATGGGTGCTATGTATGATGTGTTACCTCTTTAAGGCTTTTTTATGTTGATAATTAGTTCTTACTAGTTTATCCATAGGAACTTATTTTTATTAATTCTAGTGCCATGCTTAAGAGTGTTTGGTTAACTGTGTTATGACTTATGTTACCATTTTTTCATCTCACAACCTTCTTGGTGATTTAATAACATTTTATACCTTTGTAATATTATTATAGAGTAAATAGTAATGACCTTTGATCTTTTAAAATTTTATAATAAAGGACATTAAGACATATAAATAGGTTTTGTCTCAAGTGTATTTACATAAATATATCATTTGGGGACATCAATGAACTAGATGTCGATTGTGCCTTCAAGGTGTACTTTTCATCATCCTTAGATATCAATTTTATTTTATTTGTATTCTTATTTATAAAGGAATTACTACAAGTCTATGACTAATAACTGAGATTACTATTTTAGCATTCATTTTCACCCTTGAAGAGGGTTCTTTAGGTTCTCTCGAATTGAGATACACTATGGGAACAACCCCAGGCTATGGGTCGCCTATGGTGGCATTAGACCTATGGAGAAGGCCAACTTCCTCTTGATGGATCACCTATATTAATGTTTGCACTGAAAAAAGGGTTATAAAAAGGGAATAGGGTTTCTAAAAAAGATAACAAGGTATTGCACCAAATTAAGTGATATGTCACACAAGTATGAAATATACACTAAAGAAGCATAAGATAATACTAACTCACACAATCTCAAAATCTAGATAATTGCATAAGTGTTTCACACACTATGTTTAGGAAGTAATGAATGAAGCTAAGAGGAGTTCTAATACTCACACCAAGTTTGCATTAATGGAA
Source organism: Torreya grandis (assembly GCA_037957365.1). Taxonomy (NCBI): domain Eukaryota; kingdom Viridiplantae; phylum Streptophyta; class Pinopsida; order Cupressales; family Taxaceae; genus Torreya; species Torreya grandis. Next base: position 22,414 of record JARHVA010001780.1, read on the forward strand.
AAAAAGACCATAAATGCAAACCTATAATCAGCTAGAAAACACCCTAAAATAGTTAAGAAAGGACAATGACGTGAAAGATTCTCCTTCACAATGTCATCATGCACAAGCTTACTAAAGATAGTTCAAAATCAAGAGACATGTAAAGAAAGTATTTATTATCTTCAAGAGGTTTTTCATATAAGGTTTGACAAGATCTAGCCTTATCAAATGAGAATCTTTGCTCCTACAGAATTGAGAGAGAATTTATTCTCAAAAGGTAGATAGATCTTTTCTTTTAAAAATTAAGAGAGATTAAAAAATGGGAAAGAGTGGCAGATATAGGAGAAAGGGGGGAGAGAGAGAGGAAGAGCACATTTACCCAAGACAATCAATGAGATGCCACCTTTCAATGAATGCTCCAACATCTTTTTTAGTCTAATTAGGACTAATCTATCATTAATAAGTTAAACTGCATTTACTCCAACTAGTCTTCAAGTTCTTATTAGCTAAGAGATCCACTAGAAGATAAGGGTTTATTTTGCATGATGAGTCATGACTAAGTCTATTGGAGAAATTAACTTTATGGTTTTGAATAATATTAAATGCTCCAACTACTTTCTCCAATCCCCCAATTTGATCTATGAATTACTATGCCATCTCCCACTTATTTTTATTGTAAGGACAAAGTCCTCATATCATAAATCTATATAGAGCCATGCAATATCTGATTTGAGTGACTATAGGTACCTATTTTTCAAAAATATGACCATGTTAACAAATAAGACAATCCTTTATAATCACATATATGTCTCTACTTAAAATCCTAAACATAGGTCTTTACTATAGATTGAAAACCAATCTAATTTATTGGTTTTCATATAGATATAATATCGATGGGGACTTGCAGATTGCATAGCCTTGTTACTAGAATGTATTAGGTTCAAACAAACCTCATTATACCTCTAAACTTTAAAAACAATGAAGCTTTACTATTAACATCCTTGACTATATAACCATGTCTTCTCAATAGCTTTCGATCAAGATCTAATAGTGGTACATGTTCTCTAAAACATTTGCTCTATTTCAACTTTAACTATGTTTTAATCTCCAATAAAAATCTCCTACCTTCAACTTTTAATATTTACCATCGATCAGTTTGTTTTTGCACCATTGGATCTACTTCCTCAATTTACATGCACACTATTGATCTTGATTTGTATGAATGAATGTGAATCATATATCTTATATCAGTTGAATGTGGTTAACACACTTATCACTTGCACATTTGTATTTGAGATTTGATGACTTGTTGACTTATCACTCATCATTGATCTTATTTGTACAATTACACATGAACCATTGATATGTTTGGACCCACTGACCTTGTCAATCATTATATAATATTATATCTCTATTCAAGCACCCAAAATATTTACACTTTTCATCGACATATTCATGTTAAATTTTTGACTTGATGCTCGCCATTGATCTTCGATGCATGATCAAATGTGTGCCGTTAGATCTTTTGGATTGTCAATTGACACGTGCCATTGGATCTTCGATATGATTGAACATTGATTGTTTATCTTGGATCATTTAAATACAAATGACTAGTTTATGAGGCCTAAATTTGATGTTTGCATGCACATTTAAGGATCTTTAAATCCTAATGGTTAATTAATGTAACTTTAACTTGATGTCCCTACAAATTTCTAATTCTACAAGTCTAACTTTGAAGCTTTATATCTTGAGATAACAAGCTCATCAAGCCACCAAATTTGAAAAGGATGATCTTGGTATGAATAAATTCATGGCCATGTAATCTTTTGGCTTGAAATTTTTTTCAAGTGCATATATCAAATGTACAACCAAACTAATCTTTCCATTCCTTCATGACATGCTTGTGATGGTCTGGTTCTTTTGTATTTGTGCAAGAAACTATTATCTCTTTAGAAGGCTCCAATAAATTTTATAAATTTATGCAACTTGATTCATACCCCTAAATGCTTGAAACACCATGAGAACTTGGTATTTTTTACTTTATAATCCTAGACCTGTTTCCAAGCCTATTTTTCAAAGATCAACAAATTGTACTTTAATATTGCTTGAAGTGTTTCAAAAGCTTTGTAAATGACATGAGATCTTTAGACCACTCATTCCATCTAGAACTCTACTCAGTTGATTAGTTTTTATAAGTCTTGGTATGGAGTGATCAACTGAGTAGAGTTCTAGATGGAATGAGTGGTCCAAAGATCTCATATTGCTTATAAATATTTTGAAACACTTCAAGCAAGTTCAAAGTACAATTTGTTGATATTTGGGAAATAGGCTTGGAAATAGGTCTAGGATTGTAAAGTGAAAAAAACCAGCGGTTCTCATGGTGTTTTAAGCATTTAGGGGCATGAATCAAGGTGAAAAAAGTTGTAAAATTTCATTGGAGCCTTCTAAAGAGATAACAATTTATTGCACAAGTTGAGAAGAACTAGACCATCACAAACACATCATGAAAGAATGGACAGATCAGTCTGGTTTCACATTTGATAGATGCACTTGACAATCTTTTAAAGCCAAAATATTACATGGACATGAAGTTCTTCATGCCAAGATCATCTTCTAAAAAATTTGTGTCTTAATGAGATTTTTATCTCAATATATAAATATTCAAAGTTAGACCTGAAAAAAGAGACGTTCATGAGGACATCAAGTTAAAGCTATGGCATTTAACTATTGGGATTTAAATATCCTTAAAAATTCATAAAGACGTCAAATTTGGGCCTCATAAAATATCTATTTGAATTCAAATGATCTAATATCAATAGTCATGGTTCAATTGTACTAAAGATCCAATGGTGGACATTGATTGATAGTATCAGTGGGTCCTAAAGATCCAATGGTACATATTTGATCATGTATCAAAGATCAATGGTGAGCATCAATTCAAAAAGTCAGCATAAATGTGTTGATGATAAGTGTCAAGATCTTTGGTGATTGAATGGACATATCATGGTGTGTAGTGACTGATAAGGTCAGTGGGTTCAGTTAGATAAATGGTGCACATGCAATTATACAAAGAAGATCAATGGTGAGCGATGAGTCAACAAGTTAGTGAATCTTAAATATAAATACATGGGTGATAAGTATCTCAACCACATTCAATTGATAGAAGATCTATGGATCATGTTCATTTGTATAAAGTAATATCAATAGTATGCATGTTAGCTGAGGAAGTATATCCAATGGTATGAAAACAAGCTGATCGATGATGAATATTAAAAGTCAAAGATAGGAGATTTTGACTAGAAGTCAAAACATAGTTAAATTTGAACCATAGAAAATATTTTAAAGAGCGTGTATTGCCATTAGAACTTAGTTGAATGCTATTGAGTAGACATGGTTATATAGTCAAGGTTGTTAATAGTGAAGCTCCATTGCCATTAAAGTTTAGAGACATAATGAGCTTTGTTTGACCCTAATACATTTTAGGAAAAAGGATATGCAATCGACAGTCCCCATCAATACTATATCTATATGAAAACTAATAAATTAGATTGGTTTTCAATCTATAGTAAAGACCTATGTTCAAAATTTGAAGCAAGGACATAAATGTGATAATAAATGAGTGTCTTGTCTATCGACATGGTCATATTTTTGACAAATAGGTACATATAGCTAATCAAAGCAGACATGACATGGCTCTGTCCATATTCAAGGTATAAGGACTTTGTCCTTACAATAAGAATAAGTGGGAGATGGTGTAGGAATTCATAGAGCAGATTGGGGGATTGAAGAAAGTAGTTTGAGCATTCAATGATATTCAAAACCATAAATTTATTTTCTCTAATAGACTTAGCCATGACTCATCATAAAAAACAAACCCTTGTCTTCTAGTGGATATCTTAGCCAATAAGAACTTGAAGATTAGTTAGACCAAATGTAAGTTACTTGTAGATGATGGATTAGTCTTGATTGGACCAAGAAGGATGGTGGAGCATTCATTGAAAGGTGGTAGCTCATTGATTATCTTGGGTAAACGTGATCTTCCTCTCTCTCTCCCCTTTCTCATATATCTCCCATTCTTTTCCATTTTTAATCTATCTCTCTCAAATTTTAGAAGAAAAAATCTGTCTTCTTTTTGAGAAGAAATTATCTCTCAATTTTGTAGGACTAGAGACTCTCATTTGATAATGCTAGACCCTATCAAAACTTGTATGAAATACCTCTTGAATCTAATAAAGACTTTATTTACATGTCTCTTATTTTTGAGCTGTGTTTAGTAAGCTTGTGCATGAGGGCATTATGAAAGAGAATCTTCTATGCCGTCATCCTTATTTATTGACTATTTTAAGGTGTTTTCTAATTGATTATAGGTTTGAATTTGTATTATTTTTCCATTAATGCAAGATTAGTGTGAGTCTTATAAAACCTCCTAGCTTCATTCATTGTTTTCTAAACCTAATGTGTGAAACACTTGTTTAATTAGCTAGATTTTGAGATTGTGTGAGCTAATACTATCTTATGCTTCTTCAGTGTATATTCCATGCTTATGTGATTTATCACTTAGTTTAGTGAATCACCTTGTTAAATTTCTTAGGAACCCTATTCCCCTATTCTAACCCTTTTATCAATGCAATCATTAGTATTGATGATACATCAAGAGGAATATGGCCTTCTTTGGAGGTCCAACCCCACCATTGGTGACCCACAACTTGGAGTTGTTTCCATAGTGTATCTCAATTGGAGAGAGCCTAAAGAACCCTCTCCAAGGGTGCAAATTGATATTACAATAGTTTTTGGCATGCCCAATAGGACACAGTTCAAATAAGATTGATCAAAGTTTGATGCTGGTTTGATCAATTTGCAACAATTATAACTTTAAAGCAATAACATCTGGAAACTCTAAAAGAAGATTTAATATTCTCATAACAAAGTAGTGACTACATCTCATGATAAAGGTGACTACAAGGTCATATTTTAGAGGTATTCCCTTTGAATTTATAGAATTACCTTTAAACTTAGCACAAAGATTAATATTTGATAATACACACCCATATAAAAGAAAATTTGTTCTTAAGTCAATTTCAAGGCCTACCCCTATAAGAAGGTCTTTGTTAAACCCTTTCATTACCATGATAACCCCTAGAGCTTTTCCATTTATGGATTTTAATGGCCAAAGTCATCTGGACCTCCCTCAATATGATCCTATTCCAGTAGTATCTCTTAAAAGTGTCCCTTATTTTTTTGCAAACCAAGCTAATACCCCTTCTGAACACCTCATGGATATAACCAATTTCTACAACATTCATGATATCAATGAGTAAAATGTAGCAATTAGGTTATTAGCCATATCATTTAAAGGTAAAGCCTTAGACTAGTATAAAAGATTTAATGCTAACTCTATTACACCATGGTATAAATTAGGAGATGCATTGTGTAAGAGGTTTGAAGATAAAAGTGACCATTTGTCACTTGCAGAGTAATTGACCACAATAAAAAGAGCCCCTCATGAAGTCATACAAGACTTCAACATAAGGTTCTAAAAAACTTGGGATAGAATCCCAGTCTTTGTTAGGCCTACCCCTAATTTTTTATTTATTTACTATTTAAAGGCCCTAAATAGTGACATTATAGTAATGATCCAGTCCATGGGAGGAAATACATTGCCAAATTCATATGAGGTGGCAATCATGGCAAAAAATTGTTTGATGCAGACTGACAAACTTACACCTAGACCATCGATGCCTTTATTCCTTGAGATTATACCACCTCTTATTTTTATTTCTCCCCTTTATGTAATTCCTCTTGGGCCTACAATTTCTACTATACTCTCACCAAAATAAGAAAAGGCTTCCACTAGTTAATCTAGTGATTCCCAAGAACATAAGAACTTTCAAGAGCTTAAAAGCATGTTTCAATCCTTTGGAAATGAGCTAGTGAATGTTAAGAGGAAAAAAACTTTCAATAGGCCTTACCAACCCTCATATCAAACTCAAAAACAATCTTACCAAGAAAATAGGCCACCCTACAAAGGAAATTTCTAAGACCAAATCCAAGGTCAAAACCAAGAACAAGGGCAATCTAGCTACAATAGACAAAGTAACTATTATCTAAATGCTGCAAGCACTTCCTACACTTTGGTCCTTGTTCAAAATAATATTGATCAAGAAGATAAGTGGACCATGCCTTGGAATTAGTCTTTTGGGCAATCTATTATCCAAAACACTAACCTCAATTAAGATTTCAATGATCAATGGCAGTAGGTTGCTAATTATGGGTACAATCAAGCTCTTATGGCTCAAAACATAGAGGTAACCATGATGATAAAACTATAAGAGACTTAACAAGGTCAAAACCCTAATCAAGGACCAAACTAGTTGGGTGATATAATGGTGAACTATGAGAAATAAGAGTGGTATGCACTCAATCAATATGCTAGTTCTAGCCATGCATACATTCCAATGGCAAAAAATACAAGGTTCAAAAGAAGGAACGTGGATGGTAATTAGGAAGTACTCAAAAAGCTTCCTACCATTACTATAATATCAAAGCCAAATGAACCTTATATTATTCCAAAGGTTCCAATAGCTCCAAAGAATCAAAACTAGGGGAATGCTTTTGTTCCCCAAAACTCACAAATTTAAAGTACAGTTGTGACTCCCAAAGAGCAACCAAATATTGGTGGTTCACCCATCAAAATTATGGAACAAAGGAAAAGGTCCAATGTAAGTGTGCCAAATTGGGATATGCTCTCCATGCCCAGTCAGGTAGACATCCTCCAAGAAGGGTTGTCAAGAATCAAGGTTCTTTAGAAGGAACCAAGCAAAGAAAATGTGGTTCTCACAATGAAACTAAAGGACCTAGTGAAGGGAAACTAGGTAAGGTGGTCAAACCTCCTCCCTTCTAAATTTCAATAATCATTGGTGACTCTTTAGTGCATAATTACTTGGCAGACAGTGGGGACATCACCTTAGTAATGCTAAACTCCATATCTGATCAGCTTGGTCTAAAATATGAGCCCCAGTCTAAAGTTCTACAATTTGATGGTTCTTCTACCAAACCATATGATATCATTAGAGATCTCAACTTGACCCTGCATGCTTGTCCTATTATCTTAGTGGTTCAAGATGTATTTATCCTAGAAGTACCTCTTCATTTTGTCCTATGCCTATTCAAGGAATTCACTATGAATATTGGAGGTTATCTGGTAGTGGATCAGTCATACATAGATTTTAGAAAAAGATATGAGACCAAAGTATTTATCAAGGTTGGGCCCATTGCAAAATTCCACATAGATCCTTATGGGCTAGATAACATAAACCTCAATTGCACCATTCTTGATGAGGATAAACATATGGTTGGTCAAGAATTAAACAATCATCTTGAGGAGATACCAGATATGTTCTTGGATGAACTATGGAATGACAATCATTTGGTTGATCCCTTAAAAGGAGTTGAAGAGAGGGACATGGGTGACTACTGCTTACATGAAGAGAATTAGTCCACTCCATCTCTCATTAGACCTCAATATCCTAATGGATTATGTAAATTATTCTTTGATATTTCAAGGAGTAAACATGGAGTGGGTTTAGGTAAAATGATGGTATCCCCCTTAAATGATAAGTATTTCTCTTCTTATAAGTTCTAATTTAGTTACTCTTAAAATGCAATAAAATATGAGGGTCTCATCCATGGTCTCCAATAAGATAGTAAAAGAGGGATCAAATAATTATGAGTTTATGGGGATAGTGAATTGGTAGTACATCAAGTTAGAGGCTAGAATATCACCAAGAATCATTTGATGAAGTCTTACAAACATAGAGTGTGGGACCTAATATAATATTTTGAGGCCTTCAACATCTAAGCATTGTCAAAAAACCAAAATAGACATGTTGATAGGTTGGTAGTTGTGAGAGCTCAATTTGATATCCCAAATGAGTTGAAAAGGACCAAAGTGGAACCACATGTCAAAGTGGTAGTAAGATCATTAGTGCTAGATAATGAAACTCATTATCAAGTCTTTGAGAATGACAAATAAATTACTTGTTTCTTGCAATAAAAAGCAACATTATGTTCAATAAACCAAGAAAAAATTCAAAATAAATATGAAGAGAAAATAGTTCAATTAAGATCCAATAAGATTCCTAAAGGGATTCTCACCCTTGAAGGTCTTTTCCATGAGAGACATCATATGGTAAAAGATAATCAGTGATGTCAACCAATGAAGAGAACTACGAAAGAGTCCTTATCATCAATAATAAGCTCCTCAAGCTTGGGAAAGTAAGTGCTAAAGCTAAAAGACATGCTTTCACAGATCTTTTTAAAGAATATGTAGACATATTTTTTTAAGAATATAGTGACTTGAGAGGCTTTGATCCCAAGTTGGCCCAACACACTATAGAACTAAAGGGTAATTCCAAACCTATCAGACAAAAATAGAGGCCTATAAACCTCAAAATTGAAGAGCATATGAGAAAAGAATTGACCAAAATAATTAAATCCAAGATCATCTTTCCCATTAAGCACTCCTCATAGGTAGCCAATTTGGTGTCTATTAGGAAGAAGAGTGGGGAGATCAGATTGTGTGTTGAATTTAGGGATCTGAATAGGGTCTCTTTGAAATATCACTACTCCTTGCCATCCATGACGCAACTACTTCAAATAGATACTAGTTTAGAATGCCTCTCTGTTTTGGATGGATATTTACGATATAACCAGGTGTTAGTGAGATAAAAAGATTAGTATAAAACTACCTTTACCATAAAGTGGGGCATATATGCTTACCAAAATATACCTTTTATATTTTTAAATGTAGGGGCCAATTTCTAAAGAGCCATGGACATGGCTTTCCAAGGGTTGCTGAATTAGATGGTACTAGTTTACTTAGATGACATCATAGTTTTATCCAAGAAGGCTAGTGAGCACATGGACCATCTAAGGTTGACCTTATAAATATGTAGAAAGTATGAGATCTCTTTAAACCCCAAGATATGTGTGTTTGTTGTTCATGAAGGAAAACTTTTGGGTCACATTATTTCAAAGGAAGAACTATCCATTGACTTTGATAGAATAAGTGATATCTTAGCACTATATCTACCTAAGCACAAAAAAAGAATCCAAAACTTCCTTGGGAAAATAAACTTTATGATAAGATTTATACCTGGTTTTGTAATCTTGGTCAAACCCATCACTACTATGCTAAAGAAGAGCCAAATGTTTTCTTGGTCAAATGAAAGTAAAGAAGTATTTGAGGCCATCAAATAAGCCATTGCCTAAGCACCCTTGATCATGAATCTTAATTTCTTAAAGGATTTCATATTATACACCTTTATCAATATTGACAACATATCAGCTATGTTGATGTAGAAGAATGGTGAAAGACTTGAGCATCTAATTACCTTTTTTAGTCAAGGGCTAAAGGGATATGAGGTGAGATACACTTTTATAGAAAAATAAGTTCTTGCAACTTTGAGAAGCATCAAAAATTTCAAGCCAATGCTTTCCAATAGAAAGGTTCATCTTATGGTGTCTCATCTTGGAGTTAGATACTTTCTCGTCAATAAGGATTTGAATGATAAAAGAGTAGGCTTGATTACCAAGGTCATGGAGTATGATGCAGAGATTAAAGTCACCAAGCTAATAAGAGGCGAAGTCTTGTGTGAACATATGGTAGATAAATTTTAAGAAGACAAAGAAGTTGTTTTGGTGACATAAGATAGCTCACAAATAAATGCACCTCCACTTCATAATAGTTAGCTCTAAGACATGATACATTTCTTGATGATAAGTGAGTGCCCTCAAGGTTTTGATAGAGCAAAAATAAGATATTTCAAGCTTTAGTCCATACCTTATACATTAGTTGATGGTGTTCTTTTCAGAAGGGACCTCAATATGGTACTTCTTAGGTGCATTGATGAAAATCAAGTGATAAATATTTTGGAGTAGTTTCATGATGGACCTATAGGAGGCTATTTTGCTCCAAGAATAACAATAGTAAAGGTAATGAGAGCTGGTTATTATTGGCCCAGCCTTTTCAAAGATGCTTATGCATGGGTCAAAAAATGTTAGAAGTGTGATCTATTTATAGGCAAACACAGATTATTAGCTCTTCCACTCAACCTAATTTAGGGGATAAACCCTTCATGCAATGAAGGATAGACTTTATAAGAATGATAAATCCACCTTCAAGTTCAAGACATAAATGGGTGCTCACTGCAATTGACTACTTCAACAAGTGGGTGGAAGTAATTGCCTTGAAAGAAGCCAATGAAATAACAATATTTGAATTTTATGACAATATAGTGATCAAGTTTGATGTCCTAGCTATTATAATTTTAGATAATGCCTTACAATTCATGGGTATGAAGACAAGTGAATAGGCACTTAAGCTAGGCATCTACCTCAACACATGAACCAACTACTACCCCCAAGGAAATGGATTGGTAGAGTCTAAAAACAAGAAATTTTTAAGGATTATCAAGATAACTATGAAGGAAAATTAGAGAACATGGCATACAAAACTAAAGACAACCCTTTGGGCTGACATAGTGACTCCCAAAGCTACCATCGACAATTCTCCATATGCCTTTGTATATGGAAAGGAAGCCAAATTGCCTAATTCTCTTGAACTACCTACATTGGAGTTATCCCATCAGTTTAATTTGATAGAGAGTGAGCCAATAAACACGAGGATGATAGAGATCATGGATCTTAAAGAAACCAGGGACCTTACAATGAAGATGCTAGAGTCACACCAAGCTCAGGTTAAGAAAGCCTTTGACAAGAGAGCCACATCAAGGGACTTCAAGGAAGGGGACCTAGTCCTCAGGTGGGAATCAAATAAGGCCAAGCTAGGAAACCACACCAATTTTGATAGCTTGTGGGGTGGTCCTTATTTGATCTATGGTTGCAAACAACATAATGCTTTTTAGCTTGTCTAACTAGATGGAGAGGTATCATCCATCCCAATCAATGGCATTCATTTAAATCTTTATTATTAAAAGATTTTTATAGCTATTTTATGATATTGTAACATACTAGAGTAGTTTTTTATGCTTTTCTCTATGTGCTTTGAGTAAATTTATTTTAGTTATGTGTTTACCTTTCAATAAGTGCCCTAGGCACAATTTTTTTCCTTTTATCTCTTTTGCTTCAAGAGAGGAGCTTTTCTATAAAGGGTTGACCTTGAGTTAGTTTAGTGATAGTTGAGAGAAAAGACTATGACTCTAGATACCCAATAGATTAGTTGAAGGCCACTAGTCTCTTGCATAGTACGCATGCAATCCTAGGTGTTACCAAAAATGTTGGCTAATTTTGGCACATATATGGAAATTTTCCTAGAAGGATCAATTTCTAGAGGTCTTGATATGGAGTGATCACACTCTGAGTAGATTTCTAGATGGAATTGGTTGTCCAAATATCTCATATCACTTACAAAGATTTTGAAACACTTCAATCAAGCTTAAAGTGCAATTTGTTGATATTTGGAAAATAGGCTTGGAAATAGGTCTAGGATTGTAAAGTGAAAATGACTAGCATGTTATTATAGTGTTTCAAGCATTCAGGGGCATGAATCAGGTTGCATAAAGTCATAAAATTTTATTGGAGCCTTATAAAGAGAATAATTTCTTACACAAGTCCAAAAGAACCAGACTATCACAAGCACATAATGAAGGAATGGATAGATCAGTTTGGTTGCACATTTGATAGATGCACTTGAAAAGCTTATCAAGCTAAAATATTGCATGGACATGAAGCTATTTGTGCCAAGATCATCCTCTATAAATTTGGTGTCTTGATGATCTTAATATCTCAAGATATAAATCTTCAAAGTTAGAATTATAGAATGAGATGTTTATGGGGATGCCAAGTTAAGGCTATGATAATTAACCATTGGAATTTAAAGATTCTTAAATGTGCACACAAACATCAAATTAGAGCCTTATAAAATAGTTTTTTGAATTCAAATGATCTAAGATAATTGGTTGGTGTTCAATCATACTAAATATCTAATTGTACACATTAACTGATAGTGCTAGTGAGTCCTGATGATCCAATGACATGCATAAAAGATCAGTGGTGAGCATCAAGTCAAAAAGTTATCATAAAAACATCGATGAAAAGTGTCAAGATCTTGGGTGATTGAATAGAGATCTAATGGTGTACAGTGACTGATAATGTCTGTAGGTCCAAGTAGATCAATGGTGCATGCACAATCATAAAAATAAGATTAGTGATGAGTGATGAGTCAACAAGTCAATGAATATTAGATATAAATACATAGGTAATAAGTGTCTCAGCCATGTTCAACTAATAGAATATATATGGCTCCCATTCATTCATACAAATTAAGATCAATGGTGCACATGTAAGCTAAGGAAGTAAATCTAATAGTGCAAAAATAAGCTGATCGATGGTCAATATCAAAAGTTAAAGGTAAAAGATTTTGACTAGATGTCAATACATAGTTAAAATTGAACCATAGTAAATGTTTCAAAGAGCGTGTATTGTCATTGAAGTTCGATCGAAAGTTATTGAGTAGACATGGTTATACAGTCAAGGTTATTAATAGTAAAGCTTCATCACCATTAAAGTTCAGAGGCATAATGAGGTTT
>JARHVA010001780.1:2530000-2700000 GCA_037957365.1 Torreya grandis
TTGTTGCACTTAGGGTAACTCTGATAACTTTTATCTTGCCAATTTGCTAGACTAGATATTTTTGTAATAAATATTTTCTATTAATGATAGGGATGAGGGACCCAAAAAACCTCATTTACCTATTAAAAAAATCATCATAAAATTATTTATGTCATAGATAAATGAACCTACTATAAACACTAGAGTATAAGTCTTGCAATTGTAATGCAATTATCATGTTTTCATGTAAATGGATCATTAGATAAAATTGGGTTATTATTGGTGAATTTTTTTTTTCCCCCCCTTTATGGCCTTCCCTTACCATTATTAAATCTTGAGTACCTTGAGATCTATTATTTATTTTCCTTATTACACTTTTAGATACTTCTGCAACTTCTAGATCTATTTTTCTAGGTTTTTGGTTACCTTGACTAGTATCAAAATAGTCTAATAATGGTCTACCCTTTATTGTGTATTTTTATAGTTGATGTGTCAGTGATGGGTACCTTTGGCCCTTTCCCCATTTTCATCAAGTTTTCTTATTCCTTAATTTTAGCTTTCCTACTTCCATAAGGTTAGCTTCAATGCTAATAAGGTCCTAACTCAAATTTTAGAATTCTATATATACAAAGGCTCCTTAAATAATTTAGAGGCAAAGAGATCACATAATATAATCATGTAATTAAAAAAATCTAAGCTTTTTTTACACTATGGTTTTTATTACATTTATATCTATTGAAGATTTATCATTACATACTTGTGCCAAAAGTACTAGTGAAAGAACACATATAATTGACTCTTTTATTACCTCTCATACATAAGGATAATTGGGATATTCATATACATAGATATAGTTTTTGAGTTTCATGGATGCATAATTATAACTTATTATCAAATAGGGGACTAACTGTAATAATCCCTTAATTAGGTTTATGTCATTACAAGGTTTCTTGGAGAGAATTAGGGTTTAAACAAATTTATGGCACTTTAATGCAAAATTTTGATTATTTGAGAGAGGTTTATTTAAATATTATGGTTAAAAAGGGATTTATATAGTTTTAGACTAATCTGATCTATTCTTCTACTCTTAAAACCATATTTATACTATTGAAATAGTTTGATTCTTATTGCATAATCAAATTTCTACCATCTCTCTAGATTTTATTTTACATTATTTTTAAATCTTCTAAATGATTTAATCCTATTTATAATACATGTGATTCATAAATTAGGTATGTATCAATAGATCCATTTTTTAATTATCTATATATTGAGGTACTTTCATTCATCTATTGTAAGCATATTTCAGGTCATTATTTATTACATGAACCCATTTTATAGAACACTTAAGGTTTCCTGCTCATCATCCCTCTAAGGTTTTATCTTGTTATATTTAGTTAAGATATGCTTTTTATACATTTTTTATTTTTTCTTGTGTTATCATTATCCCTATATTATTACATGTTCTATATGTTTTTCTTTTATATCATTTAAGAATATTAAATATAAGACACCTACTAGGATAACTGATAGAAATAGTGGTAAACCTATTGATTTTGTTGAAATTACTTTGCTTGATACTTGAATTAATTTAAAATATTAAATTTAAGTTATTCACAAGGTTAGAATTCTTCTCTTAATACACATGGATTATAATGAAAATGTTATAAAAATGAATGATATGGATAGTGAAAATGTAAATGTATATTAGATAAATGGAAATGATTTCAATGAATATAATGATGATGTGGATAAATAAAGGGTAAAAAGACTTAATACATTTAGATAATATGTTATAGAAAACTATAGAAAATATATAACACCTCAATCTTGTACACTTGGAAAATACATATCATGGATGTACCTTTAACTTCTAGAGATTTTCCATTCCCAAAAAGTTCACATACACTATCTCTTTGTGCTTCATTATTTTTATTTTAGTCTAACCAATGTTATTTTCATTACTCAAACATAATATCTTTCCAAAATTTTTATAAACATGCTTATCTTCCATTGCTCCAAGTTTTTGACCTACATCTATTTTCCAACTACTCGAACACTTACATCTGATTCAAAAACCTATATTGATGCAAGAGTCATATCCCAACACAAGTTTCAACATAAATTCATTAAATTTTCAAATGAAACATATCCTAAAGGTAGGAATAAGTGATTTAATGTGACATATTCTCCAAGGGGATTGGTATGAATATAATATCAACCCTCATTCATTCTTAACTTATAAAAGACCTTGAGAGACCAAGGAAACTTATCAAAAGAATTATATCAAAAAATGAAGTTGTAAAATCTTCCCTATTTTCTATTATTTCAATATCAATAATAGGGACATCACATTTATAGGTCTCAAGTACTGAAGGAGCAACCCAGGAGATATATTTTCTAAGTTATAAGCTAGGTTGCTATTGTACTTATTAATCACACATTTCATGATTCAGACATAAGCTAACATGTAGGGGATAAATACATAAGTATGAGTCCCTCTTAAAAGTATTGGCTATGTGGGTAATAGTCATTGATAAAGGAGTCTTTGGGGTAGCTTGACATTATGTTCCCACTAACCCATTTTTTCTATAACCAATATAAATATGGAGAACAAGGGTTTTGTTATTTGATATGGAGTGAAGGTCTATGACCTAGATATTAATGCACCTAAGTGAAGGTGACAAAAAACCCAAAAGCATCTAAGTGGATGCATCCATTTTAGTAGGTGTTTTGTATTGGACATCTACATCTAATCCAAATAGTAGCATCAACGTAATCATCTTAGGTTAATGTATGTGTCCAAAAATATAGAGGTACAATTTCTAAAAATCAAGCATCTATTATAGAATCAATATACAGTCCACTTTTTGCCTATTCTATATCTAGATAAATATTAACATTAGAACTAGTTAAGTATATTGTTTTCATTGTTATTGTAATATCTAGCATATTTTTAATTTCTATCTTTAGCATCTCAACATAATAAATTTAGTATATTTTTTATCTTAGTTTCACAAACAATTAACCTACTTTAAATTAGTCTACCGTCCTTGTACTCTAGGCTATCTCTCACCCCCTTAACCCTAGATTACCCCTATTTAGATTTTAGGGACAAAAGTGTGGTGAACATAATCTTTGAACATCAGTTTATCTTAGTATACCATATATTATGTTTCTTAACTATATTATCCTAATATTTATATTCTTTATCTCTCTTATCATGGATGATATTGATTATTTTGATTAATTTTGTTATGAAACTCTCCAAATTTATATCAAAGAAGGGATAAACATTGATTAATCTTGTATTCTTCCAAATGCTAAAGCATCTAATATTAAATCTTTGAATGGTGGTAGCTACCATCCCTCTAATCATGACCATGCTCCCACCATTTCAAGATATAAGTTGATCCATATTAAGTAAGATAAATATCATTTATTATTACTTCATACACCACCATCATATGATTTCGACCTTTGATATTTGCTAAAATATGGATAAAAAGGACAAGGGTTAGATAAACATGAGAAAGGTATAACTCATCCTATATATTTAAAATATTATACATATAAAAAAGGATTAGGATTTTTAGAAAAATCCATGAGGCATTGACAAGGCAAGTCATCTAATCATGCCTTCATGCACATTATACAATAAAAGTGCGTATATATGACAAAGATGCTCCTTCATATGATTGTCAAAAGTTATGACAAATACATAAGGAAATTATGAATAATTTACAAAATGATTATAATGGGGATATTAATTTAATTTAATTAATTTAAACACCTATAAATTCCCACATTTATAAATAATATCTTCCTTAGCAAGGGTGATGATTCTTGTTTCCCTTAATTTGACATTAAAAATTCATGAAAGGATAAACAAGACATCATGGCATCTTTACCAAATATCCCTCTAATACCAATTTATATATCTCTGAAAAAAGTGAATGAACCAATATATTCAAATGTTATACCAAAGGTACCACAATTCAAATATCCAATACCATCACTAAAGTATCTTAAATTCAGTCATTTAGAACTTGCACTTTTTATCCACGAGGATGAAGATACTCATATGCTTAGATTCAAGATAGGTGGTGGATTAGAATCAATGATAACACCTATTAAAAGAACCACCATTCCCATAGAGTATCTTATTTTTGTGATATGCACTATTGGGAATCTTAAAAAATATGATTCCATACTTTAAATGCAAATGGATTTCCATAATGCTAATGAAAATGTTACCTCATTCAATAATATACTTCTTGCACAATGTATACTTGAATGTCCTTATCCATAAGATTTTTAACTAACATATTTACCTCTCTTTTTTAGTCACAAGGACCCATTCATTCACATGATTAACTATTTACATTATTTTGGTCAATGGGCAAAAGATTACAAACTAATACTAAAATTTCCATATGAGCATTTTTGATGAGGCTCATAATTGGTTCTATAACCTAAAAAAAGGTTTCTCAACCACTTTTATGCAATTATAAGATGAATTATTCATGGATTTCAATATCCATAAGGTGCAAAAACTAACCTTAGAACATTTGCATAATTTTAAACAATGTGATAATGCATCCCTTTAAGATTATATTATTCAATTCAAAAGTGCATCATATGAGCTAGCATTTAGACCTTTAGATTTGAAGTTAAAATTTATTTTTAGTATAGGTATTATTCATCCATTTAAATAAAGAGAATTGCATAAAAAATATGAGTCATTTACCCATTTTTATGTGGATGTGCATATATATGCTTCATTCATCCTTACTCATCCAAATGAAATTATCATATCTCCTTCTAAGTATCAAAGTTTTGTTCCTCACACAAAGGACAGAGATGAATTACCAAATGAACATTATAAATTTTTTTGGAGTTCCTAATATTTATATGGGTTCTCTACAAGGTTTAATGAATATGGGATCAATCCAAGGTACACATCCTATGCAAACACCTCAAGGTGAACAACCCAAAAAGCATCCACATTAACAAGATTTAACAATCACATTATTCATGGGTGGTGATTATTTTTGGCATATCCATATTGATCCTACACTAATAAAAACTAATTGTAATGTAAGATACAATAAATTATCTTTGATCTAAAAATTTACAAAATAAAGGAGGTTGGAAGGACTCCTCAGGCTAACAATTTTTTTGGTCTCAAAGTGATTCAAACATCAGTTTGGGATATGACACAAACCTCTCCATATGAATTTACATTGGGAAATCTTTGGTTATATCAAATGGAAGTAAAAATTTATGAAAATAAGCAAGGTATTTCCTTTTCTCATGAAGGCAAATTGATCCATATTTCAAATGATAGCATTGGTTCTTCTATTGTGTTGGATGGTGGAAAGTGATATTATTATAATGCCTAGTTCCCACCATGGAGTATTGGGGGGGGGGGCAAACCCCCCACTAAGGTCACCATGGTGGTCCAAGGGGGTGAAAACCTACTTTGGACCCCCTTGGTAGGGGTTTGGGGACAATACCTCTGAAGTAAATTTTTGTGAAAAATACATTGTAAAATATTGTAATTTCATAGTAAATATAGACCGTTCACTATTAGGTCATAAATCTAATGGTATAAATTATGTTGGTGAATTTTTACCCTAATACGTAACCCTCCTTTGATATGAGGGCATTTTAATCATAATGGCACACTATGTGTGTGTGAAGAAGATATTGCAGTGGAAATATGTTTCTATTCTTCATGATTTAAAGATATATCTACCTAAACATCTTACATATATGTGATACATGGTATATTCATAGATTACATGGTTATATTATCCTTTTGAGGTAAGGTAATTAATAGTTTCTACTTTCCCTCACCTCAAAATGGGGAATATCAATGGGGACATGCCATAAAGGCATGACTTTCACATTAATTCTCTATTTTCTCTTATTTCCATATTCTCCTAATTTCTTCTAACCTCGCATTACTTTGTGAACAAGGCTTCCCTATTTTATCCTATTTACATATTATCCATAGGAATAACAAATCTATAGGTCTGAAGTATTAAAAAATCAACCCAATAAATATATTTGATAAGTTATAAGTTGTGTCACTATTATATTTGCTTATCACACATTACATGATTCACACACAATACAACACATAAGAGAGAACTATATAAGTCTGAGGCCCTTTTTATAATAGTGGATATATAGGAAAGACTCATTGACAAGGGATTTTTTAGGAAGCTCAACATCATGTGTGCACTAAACCATTTTACCACAACTAATATAAATATGAAGATCTAAGGTTTTTCTATTTGACAAGGAGTGATGATCCATGACCTAGATCTGAATGCATAAGAGTGAAGGTGACATAGAGTATAGAAACATATAAGTGGTCACATCCATTTTCAATAGCTAATTTATATTAGACACTTGCATCCAAGTCAGTTAGTAGTGTTGACAAAACCATCTAAAGTCAACATAAGTGTCTGTGGCTACAAAATTAAAATATACAAAATCAAGTGACTATTACATAATCTGGATTCATTCCACTTTCCACCTATTCCAAATCGAGATCAATAAAAACACAAGATCTATCTAAGTATATTATTTTCTTTTTTATTGAAATATATAGCACATATGTACTTTCTATCTTTAGTATCTCAACATAATAAATTTAGTATATGTTTATATGAGTTTCACAAATAATTGGCCTTCTTTAGAGATAGTCTTATTATGGATTACTATCTAGTAACATTAATATTGTTAGTTAGTTTGTTAAATATTGGAATATTATTATAAAAAATATTACAATAATAATTTAGTATATAATATTATTTAGATATATTTTTACAATAATATATCATATATAGAGTTTGCATAATAAGAGGGATTTGGGTGAGATATCAATGGAGAGATTTTCTCCATGAATATAGGAATAATGTTCCTATAAATTTTTATGTCCTCAATGGTTTATGATCAGAGTGTGAAATTATAATATAGGGTGATTAAATATTCTTAGTCTTTTATTCTATGCATGAAATGAAGCTTTGGTAAACTCTAATTGATTCTAACAGTGGTATAGAGTAGGGATCCATGAGAGTCATGTACAATAAATTTGATTTGTTTAATGTTAGTGGACTATCATTCTTCTCAGCATTTTTATAAATATGCATGTAGATCTAGTGAGGCATATAAATTTTGGTTTGAAGTAAAGCGTGGCCCATAGAAGTAAAACACTTTGTCTGAGATAAAAGGTGGTTTTTAAAAAGGAGTAGAAACATCTACATTAGTACCCCCTATTAATATACTATCGTATTTACCCATGAAATATTGATACATCTTCTATTGATTGGAGAACATTTAATGATTTGGTCAACTCAAAATTTTGGGTTTTGAAGCCATATTTCAAGTAGACCCAATGACTACCATTTCCTAGCTTAGAAAATTGTGTCGAAGCCTGCATACCAAGATCCATTATGAAATGGCCAACCAATATTCATAGCTTATCAATTAATTTTGTTAATTAAAGTCTACTACTAGCTAATGGATCTATGGCATGAGAATGATGTTTATATATAATATTGATCTATGAAAAAGGGAAATTGAATCTTTGGAAAAGTGTGGTCAAAATAACCCTCGACATAGTATCTACCAACATTCTCTTATTAGCTCAAATCTATCTAGTTTCCCATAGATTGAAATTCACCTTTGATTTTTTAGATCAGCCTTTATAGCCTTCACTATATATTTTTTAATTATAAATCCCATGGTAGGTAGGTTATGATTGAGTTTTAATTCTAAGGTTTATTAAGATTTAATACATTTAATTTTAAGTTATATAGGTAAGTCGAGTAATTTATAATGTTAAAAGTTTTATTTTAATATTGTGTGTAGAGAGAGTCTTTTAAAATTCTTAAAGTCTTTTATTAAGTATCATTAGTTTTGGGTATTATAGTTTTATATTGTTCAAAATCAAAATGAAAAATATTTTTTTATTAATGCTAATAAAATCATGTAAGAGTTTTGTTTTTATGTTAAGAGTATGTCCATCCAAAATTGTAAGTATCAAAGTTGTTTTTTTATCAAAGAGTCAAATAAAAAAGTTCAAAAGTGTTAGATTAAATATAGTAATTTTGTTGTAAAGGGTGCACTATCACTTGAATGTGATATCCTAATGTCGAATGTGTCAGTATTATGGGGGGAACCCATTTTAGTCAAAGTGACATACAATTGAGCTACATCAACATATGTGCTAAGTGAGAAGTAATCTAATGGAGTATGGAGGCATAGTTTAAGCCTCTAACAAGCCACTAGAGAGGAAGCCACTTCTAATTTAGTCATACTTTTATGTGGTGTGATATTGTCTAGATTTTAGTGTGGTGTGATAGTATTTATTATAGCATGTGTGCTTGAATAAGAATAGAAGTGTGATTCCTATTCGAGTAATCCCTTTTGATATTTTCTTTTGTAATCCTCAAGTTATAAAATGATGGGAATTAAATTTTTACGTGCATGTATGACATGGTTTGTGGTAAACCATAAAACCACTTGGTTTGTGGTTAGCCATGGGATGAACCATCATTAGTTGTTGGTAATCCATTGGAAAAACCATCATTGGTTTTTGGTTAGCCATGGAGAAACCATTTTTCAAGTTTATGATCATTGGAAAAATCACACAATCATAATATAGATGCAGTATAGGATGATATTCTCCCTATGTTTAGATTAAGGGGGTACAACCAGGGATAATAATGTTCTCCATGAATATATCAGTAGATAGATGTTCTTAATGAATATAGGAATAATGTTCATATAAATTTGTATGCCCCAAAAGGTTTATAATTAGAGCATGAAATTATAATATAGTGTGATTAAATATTCTTTATGTTTGTCCTGTGGGTTCTATTATACTTTTTGTGCACGAAATAAACCTTTGGTAAACTCTGATTGATCCTATCATTTAGAGATAGTATACCATCCTTGTACCCTAGGCTATCTCTTACTCCATTAACCCTATATTCCCCATATCTATATTTTAGTGTTAAAAAAAATATTGATGAATTGAATGTAATATTAGTCATGTTAAGAGATGTGCAAAATATAAATATAACTAAAGAATTTATATCTAAGGAAATACTTACTACAACTATTAATTAATCTTTAAATGTTTATATTCTACCTTTTAGAGGTTCCCCATTATTTACCATTAGAATTAATTAAGTGTGATCTAATCAACTCTAAATTATTTTAAAATTGAAATTTGATGTAAAAGAGATAAAGAAGGAAACCTACTATAAACACAAAGTGATATTAAAATTTATAGAAGTTATAAATTCTAAATATGGAAACTAGGGTTAGGGTTAGAGATGTGTCCTTGAAAACTAATTTATTCTTTTTGTATTATGGTTTTGATGATTGTGAAAGTATAAAATTACTAACAGAAACATGAAAACAAAGTGTTAATGAAAATTTGTTTTGTTGTATGTTAAGATAAGTGTGCAGTAGCCATAAAAGGTTGCAATGCACTATTGTCCTTTATTGTGACTCTATCTATGTTGATTATGCATTAAATTTAAAAGTTTAATGTTTTTTACCTTTGTTTATAGGTTAATTATTTCTATATGATCCATGATTTTTTGTATGAATAACTTGAAAGAGATAAAACCCTATCCTACACAAGGAATAAACAAGATCAAATGAAAAGTGGGGTAAAAGTGGGGAAATAGGATATGGCCACAATATCCTTATAAAAACCCTTATTGGTTGAGTGTTATTTACATAGTCTATGTGGACCTCAGGATGATGTAGTTCTCCCTATGGGGAAGATCATGTAAATGTAATGAATTACACTAGTAAGTTTGATTAGAATTCTTGATAAAGGATGGACTCAACATTAAAGAAAATAATGTTAACTTAGCTAATGAATGTATTAATATAGTAAAAATATAGTAGGGTACATTACTGAATAAATAAGCAATTTTTAAATTTACTTTGAAAGAGAGTGATAAAAAGTGACTAGGGGTTTTGAAGTGAAACACTTGATATGCCCTTATAATATATTTTTGAATTTTTTTAATAACTGACCTTATTGATTATGCAGGATAGTTATTAATAAGCATGAAATTTTGAAAAAATAACTATTAAGTGTAGAAGATAAGTACACATTAGTGGGTAGGTGTGAAGTACACCCCTATCTACTTGGTATGCTCTTATCTAGATTGAATAAAATCTTCTTAAACTAAACTAGTAATAAAGTGTTTGTTAATTATGGATGTTTAATAATATATTATGGAATTATAGAACATGATCATATAAATTTAAAGACTTGGAAGACTCTCATATAGATATATGGTTATTAGAGTGATGAATTGGCCAAGAAAGGTAAAATGTCAAGGACTAGTATTGTTAAGCATTTATTGATTTAATTTTAGTGCCTACATTTATCCCCATTAATTTGAGTGATGCATAAATTAATAATATAAAGGAAATTTGGTATTAGAGTGTGTAAAACACACCTTGTCTTTGTCATGGAGATGTGTATGCCCCTTTGTTGAGGCATGTGGAGAAGTGTTGAATTGAGAGTGATCAAGTATCAATTTGAAGAATCAATGTATATGCTTGAGTTATAAATATGCATGATCTAAACCTTATAGAGTAATATGAAAATGTACATAGAGATGGGAAAAAACAAAGTGGTTCACTAAAAGTGTAACTAGGACACTAAGTGTTACTAACCTCTCATGTAGTCCACTTGATAAATTAAGAGAAAATAGGTGGGAACCAGTAGATGGATCACTAAATTATAACCAAGATATGGATCATAGATAAGCTCAAACATTGTCCAATTGCAAAATATGAAATCAAACCACTACATATAGATCTAGATTCAAACTGTAAATTTGTAAAATTGATTGATACTTGATACATATAAAAAGAAAAATATGGTTTTAAAAAAATAGTAGCTTGTTCATGTATATCATGCTGCTTTTACTACATATAATGATAAATGTAATCTTTTGAAATTTTCTTTAAACCTTGTCACCATCTTCATACAAGTGTATATACGCTCGAGTAACTACATGAGTGGATAACATAAACACACTGAATGCCCACATAATCTATAAATTTTGATATTTATGCATATTTTAAGTTGAAAAAACTAAAAATGTATTATATAAAAATTCCCATTGTGATTCCACCTTTTGAGATGAGGGATGTTTCCTAAAAAATCACTTATCTCAAAATAAAAAGTGAGAGAATTTGTGAAAGATAGATAAAACATTGAAAATCATTTTACATAGATTGAAATTTGTATTGAAATCATATATATGTATCACTAAAATATTTGAAACATTGATAGATTTAATTTCATCATATAAGTTTGATATAAAAATGTAATAGTGAAAATGAATCATTTTAAATAACTTTCGAGAGTTGAATATGTAATTATAAGATATGTTTTATAAAGTTTGAAGCATTTGAAGCATGTAAATAATATTGTGCATGATGTATATCATGGCACCTTAGATAGATAAGTAGATACATAGTAATGCATGATAGGAATCATGGCACCATACTATCCTAATGGAAATAATGTAAGAAAAATTACACAATTGTCATGGCCCTTTTGCATGATAATTGTACTTGTAAATACTAGTCATGTAAGACGTGGCAAAAAATGTAAGTACTATTTGTCATGTAAGATGTCACAAAAAATATAAAATGAAGTATAAATGTATACATTTAACCAAAAGGCCAAATAAAAGAGACATGAAAATTTCACATGATGAATATAAGGCCAATAAGGCCACACACACAAGGCATGGTTGTCTCCTACAATCAAGGTGTATGTTGAACATACATAATTCATGGTTGTGCCATATAATCAAGGTGTATATTAAACATACACAAGGTTGAGGGCCACATATAATTATTTAAAAAGTTATTAAAAGTATTATATGAAATTATATATATATATATATAATTATAATAATAATAATAATAATAATAATAATAATAATAGTATACATTAGATGAATCAATAATAAGTAATGCAAATGTATCTATGATTCAATATAGCAAATAACATGTTTATCAAGACATATGTGAAAAGAGTGAAACATTGAGGCACTTGTATTTATATTTATAACTCAACATGGAAAAAAAAAATATAAGTATATAGAACCTATAAGGTTCTCATTATAATTAAAAAATTCCCACAAGGAAGCTATCCTATTAGGTGAGAGGCTTGACTAGGATCAAACCATGTGAAGGTGTGATTTAGGTGTGAAAAATTTTCAATATCTGAGTGTGTATGTTTAAAAGTATGAAAAAAATGAGGTAAAGGTCCTTGTGATTGGGTTTCCATTTTAAAAAAGAGCTAATATGCATAAATATATGTGCACAGTATGGGACATATGTGTAGTGCACTATTTTTTGCTTATTGTGATTTTATCTTGGTTGACTATATTAAAAACAATTTTGATTGGATAAATTTTTTATGTGTATGGAGATTGATTTGCATTGTGTATTTTATCTTGATACACAATCAACATACCTTGTGATATTTATCATGCCTTGAAAATATTCGATGTAATTAAATTTAAAGTTAAAATATATAAGTAAAAACATATTTAACAACATACATAGATGCGTACAGGTCCTGATTTTTTTATTTTTACAAAATATTTTAAGATTTTATGGTATTTTTACCATATAGTAATTTATTTGTATTTTTAATATTTTAAAGAAAATAAACATGAATGAAAGAAAAAAAATGAAAAGCAAGATAAATCATGGTTTGTAAAAGTAAGAGGAGGGGAAAATTCAAACATCCCTCAACAATATGATAGAATAAACATGTTAAGGAGGAAGGAATGCAAGATACCCCTAATGTAAATGTAATATTTAAAAAATATGGAAATCATATCCATGTGAACTCATGTTTAATAATGTAAATGTAAGCATGAAAGTACATATGATAACTTAGAGCATGTATTAGTTACCATGAGAGATATGTAAATTTGAAAGCATATTAATATGGTTGCCTTGTGTTGTTTAAATGGGTTGAAGAAACCAAGAGAGTAAGTGTCCCCAAATTAAATGTGAAAAATAAAAAGTATAGAGTAATTTTAATAGGTGTATAATAATAATAATAATAATAATAATA
The DNA here is from genome assembly GCA_037957365.1 of Torreya grandis. Taxonomy (NCBI): domain Eukaryota; kingdom Viridiplantae; phylum Streptophyta; class Pinopsida; order Cupressales; family Taxaceae; genus Torreya; species Torreya grandis. The sequence continues at coordinate 2,543,142 of JARHVA010001780.1, forward strand.
ATAATAATAATAATAATAATAATGATAAAAAAAAGATGAGCAATCAAATAAGCTATGTACAAGTAGGGACTATGCCAAGGATCTAATTAAGAGAATTAGCCCAAGGAATATAGTAAGATGGGATAATATTAGGTGTCAAACCAATAATATTATGAATAATATGATCATAGATGTACCCTATTGATTAATAATAATAATCCCTCTCTTAATCCATATAAGTAGTGCCATGTGTAGAAGTATTTAAATGTAAAAAAAACATATGCTATCAAGTATCCATATGAATTAATATTTATAAATATGTCAAAACCTATATCTTTATGTAATGAATGAGGTGATGCAACAAATTTTAACTATGTAGAGTCATTTTAAATAACCTGTACTTATGTAGGGATATTTATCTTATTTTCCTATGCCAAATAATCATGCTCATGTGTAGTCATGTTATTTTCAACATTAGATTGAAAAATAAAATATCACCATGCTCATTAGTATGTGAATAAAATAAAATATCATCATGCCCATGTATAAATGTAAAAAACAATTTTGGATTATGCCTCTTTGAATGTGAATCATTATCCTAAATAGTAGTGTAAACTATCTAATTAACAATTTTCTCAATAACTATACCAACCAACTATTGTGGGAGAAGAAGAGAAACTATAGGTGCCAATGGATATTCATATTTAATGCTTGAAATTTTAACCACTTGATCAACATGAATATACTTTAGTCATTTATGAACTATAGAAAGAACTGTTCTAGTTATTTATAACCAAGATCTTCTCAACAACATATCAAAAACACGTATTCTTGATAACACTATTAAATACATATGAAATATGAGAGGGAACACTTGTAATGGTAAAACATTGTGTTCAAGAGTATCTTTTAAGAGGCCATCTAATTCCTTCAAAATGCTATATGTATGTTGAATATCTTATTTTGTATAGCTAAGAGAATGTATAAGTGTTATAGTGAACACATTTTTACTTAATCCATTGTCTATAATGACACTATGGATGAGTTTCATTCCAAAATATGATGTAATAAATAATTCATGTCTATTATAATCATCATCATCAAATTTTGAATCATCTAACATAATATATGGTCTAAACGCTAGCTTGCTCATAACTATACCAATAATGTTATCAAGTGGATGCTAGTATGAATATAAAGCATCAATGAGATATTGTATTTATGTTTGATATTCATCCATGTATTTTTAAAGTGACCAACACATCTATGATAAAAAATGCATGTCCACTAACATTTCTAAATTTTTGTCTAGATAGATCTAATTCAAATGGTGGAAGAATTATACTAAGATTAAACCCAATACAATTTTATAAAAACACATGAGGAGGTGAAGGTATCCTTGAAAACAATCTCTATGGTGGAGCTTGTAATTTTAGTTTTTATTGTGGTTTGGATATTGAATTAATTGTAAATTTAGCATCAATATTATTTTAATTAGGTTTGACCTTGTAATTAGACTTTCCTTGAAACTTGATAGTAGATGTAAAAGGAACACTAGAGTTATTTGTTAAATACAATAAAATATGCATCAAGTTCCTTAAGTGTGTCACATAACTCATCAAATGATCTAAACCTATCAATCATGATGGACCCTTGAAGGGGATTAAGCAAGATTTGGGTCAAAATGTCTTGAAGCTCATTATCTACCATTTGATTTGAAATTTTGGCTAGCATGATTTTTTAAATTCTAACATATTCATTAATAATATTATTATAACCTTGATTAAGCTTTGATATTTGAGCATAGGATAATTCTCACCAATATTGATAAAAAAATCTACCGTAAATGTTATGCCAATGAGTTTAAAGTTATAATTGATTGTAGAGGAATATCATAAAACTACCTAAGAGAATAATAATTGAGGATTATTGGAAAGAACTTGGTTATAAGTATAGCACTATTTTCATAATATAAAAATGCCACATGGAAGTCACATACATGTTGTTTAGGGTAACCTCTACCTTCACAAAGAGGAAGCTTGGGAGACACAAAACCAAATAGAAGATGGTAAGATGTAATTAAGGGCTTGTTTAAGGGAATTATTATATGTGGTAATGGGAAGAGTATAAGTACCATGAGGAGTTTCATAACCACGGAAAGGAAGAGAATCAACAAAAGGTATAGGGGAAGTTGTACTAGTAAAATCCAATTTCTTAAGTTCATATAAGGCAACATATAGGAAATAATCAATCTTTTTTAGGGTGTTCTCTAGCATAATCAGAAATGTCAATAACGTTGGTTCCAACATCAAGTTCAAAAATAAGATCCATGATGTGTCCATCAAGAGTGGGTTAGGAAGTAAGACATATTTAAGTGTTATATTACTAATAAAGGTCTATTCCTATTCCCAAGTCATTAAATATTTTCAAAAAATAATTGGTTCAAGTAGAGAACAAGACAAGGTAAAATAATTATGAAAAGGAAGATATGGAGTTTCCTTAATTTATTTGTAAAGACTCTATGAATACAAAACAATGAATAAAATGATGCAAAGGAACATTATAAGCTACAATAAACCTCATGATTTTAATTAAATAATGAGAATAAAATTTAAATAATACACCCACAATGATTACCTAAATGAAACAAGCAAATTTATGACCTAAGAAGATAATGCAAGAAAAAATTAAGGGTATCAAAGGTACTTGCTCATCCATGAGAAAATGTTGGAATTGTATTTTAGATAACTTATTGTGGAGGTATAACCATGCCCATATCCCAATAAAAATAATGCATAGGTACATGGGAAAATATGTAAACTCATCAACTCTTGAATCTGATTTTGATCATCTTTGGTCTCAACTTGCAAATGTTATGCTTTATCCTTAAGCTTCAATCTTCAATCTAGTATTTCAATTTCTCACTAGGATTAATAGCCTCCTATATTTTTCCTTGTTTAATAATCACCTTGGAGTAATTATCCTCTATCATTATACCCTCTATAACTCTCTCATTCATTCTGTTTACTCATTCCCTTCATTGATTCATCTCTTTTCACCAACTCACTCACTACCTTCACACTAATCAAGCTCTTCAAGGCTTAAAATATCAAATATTGTTATTTATTTCATAAACATAACCTAAATTCATGGATGGCCTTAAATAATTACAATACACTTGTATCAATCCTTTTAAACCTCTCTTTCACTCTCCATCATCCAATGACACCCCTCAAGTATAGTAGTGAACATATCTCCTTATAGCCTTTTTTCCCACAAATATTCTTGGTTTAAACAATATAAAAGTCATATGAAAGATATAAATATATATTTAGATACCTTCTATATTTTAAATTCTCCCCATGAAGTTTCATCTCTTAACTCCTTGTGAAAGTACACCTTCTTTTGTAACCTCCTTGCTAATTAGGCCTTCTAGCCCTCCATACACTTGCTCATATCTCAAATCTATACTATACTATATGGTAACTAAAAAAAAAAATTTAATCCTTTTCCTCATGGGAAAATACATGTGATTATAAAGTTTTGTCATCTTCCACCAGTTAGAATTCAAGCTATAAGGTTTTTATTTTCTAAACCCTGGTTGGTTAACTATATAGGTCAAGAAGGGTCAAAATTCATTATATTTAGTTTTAGGTCATAAAAAAAGGATATAATACCTTCCAAAAGTATGTAATATATATTTACACCTTACCAAATATCTAAATTTCCTTGATCAATCCCTTTATGTATTATAACAACCAAAATATAAAATTTTATGTATTCTAGATGATTGTGTATGGTTTTCTTAACAATTTGTTTAAATTAAAATAATTTAAAACATAAAAAATGGATATTTTCAAGAATTATCATCATTTTACATGTATCAAAACTTCACTAACCCAATGACTATTCACATTTCTCAACATATATATGTTCTTTCTTGGAACATGATTGTGCAAACAATGTATGGACTATGCCAAATAGGGTTCCTTCATTCCTATGGATTGTGAATTGAAATTTTAACTTTAAAATTTCATTTAAAACAACTAATATACCATACCATCACACACACTCTCCTAAAAACCACCATCTCAAGCTAAAACCACAATCTATACTACAAGAAGTATTAACTCGCCTTCATACTTAACTGTCATAGGGATATACAGAGTTTGAGGAAAAAGATAAATATTTCCTAATCCATTTTACTATTAAACACCATATTAAATAAATATGTGTTATAAAGGATTCAATAAATTTAGAGTTAATGAACCTTGGGAGTTCTTCCTTGTTAATCTTGAAACAAAACAACCAAATTATTTTCTTTTTTACTGTAACCCTGTACTTTCCTATCTTAGACATAAAACCACACAAATAGTGACATGTTTATGGCCTCAAGTGCCTTTCAAAACAATACACAACTAATAGAAATAAAATAACATTAAAGGAATCATATACACATAAAAAAATTTCTTCTTTAATCATTTGAAACATCAAATATTACACATTTAATCCATTCATGGACTTTGTCAACTTTCTTGAGGAGTATACAAATTTATTTTCTTAGTTTCTTCTCCTCTTACCTTCTCAGCGATATATCTCTGTCTTCCTACTCTCATCTCATCCTAAAAATCTATTCTCATCCAACATCTACATTAGTTTTTGTAGTTATAAAACAAGACTCTTCCATAATGACCAACTCAACATATGAGTGGTAGTTACATTAATTAACATGACTCTTAATTTTCACAAAATTAATGATTTAGACATATTATGTATCTAAAAAATCCTTTCATGACCTCTTATAACTTTAAAAAAATATTATCTCACCTAACCACCTCATACTTATGCTTATGGTCCTTCTAGGGTTAGTTCTAATATTTGAATTTTCAAATTATCACTTTTGGAGGGAAAACTCCAATACACTCCAAGTACACTCTTGATGACTCAAGATGGGTATATGATAGAAAATGGACCCTAGAGGATACTTAACACATAATTATAGTCCAAAATGGAACATCTATGACCCCTAACTAACACATGAGTTTGAACAACTAAAAGATAGTGTTTGTTTCCTAGATGTTCCAACATCATACTCCCTATGAGGGAGAAAAATTGAGTAATAACATATTATTTATTACCTTAAAATTAATTTTTTGGGGATATTACATGCTCAATTTAATTTTTCTCCTCTTTTATTCCTCTTTACTCATTATTATCTTCTATTTCTACTTCCTTTCTTTGTCTATCTTCCTTGACATCTCTTCCTCTACCTCTATGAGGTGCACTAGCTACTGCAACTCTTTGTTTTCTACATGTTATACTTTTCCAAATCACCTTGTGCTTCATCATAATATATAAATAACCAATGTTTCTCACTCTTCATTTTTGTTCTATGGATTCCTTCTTCATTGATATCACTTTGTTCATGCTTCCTTAGGTGTTTTTACGCCTTAACAATTTGGTTTTTTTTGCCTTGTGCTCCTTGAATCTTATAGACATCTCAACATTCATCTCTTGTTCAATAAGACTTTATTTTTATGCCTCTTCATTAAACTTCTCCACCTCTTGATGTGTCTTCATATGACCTTGCTAATCTTGAAAAGATAACTTCTAAACTAATTCTCCTTGATCATGGTGTAATATGGTTTGACACCTTCTTATCTTGTCATCATTATGCATATAAAAAAAACTCAATTGTAACTTCACCCATTGAATTTATTACTTTTTTAACTTGTCATGCTTTAATTAATTTTTGTCTATTTTGGTTTCTTTTGGATTTGATTTCATAACTCCTTGTGCTTCACTATGCTTCTCCATCCCTAATTCTTCTTTGAGCTCACTCATGAGCTTCTCCTATTGTTCATTACCTATATGTATCCCTTTTGACGTACTTAAACTATTTTCTAGCATCTCCATTTCCTATTTTAATATGATAGCATCTATCTCTCCATTATACACATCAAATTTAGGACCTTTTTCCCTTCATCTTCTTCAAAATTCTATTCTATATCAACATATGTAGTTATTACCTTCCCATTTTCCAATAAATATTCATTATTCTTATAGTCTCTATCATTTCTTGCATTTGATCTTTCACCTATTTGCCCATCAGTATCATTGACACTCTTTTCCATACTTTATACTCTTTTTACATGACCTCATCCAATAATTCATATTCATATTCATCATACACTACTTTCTTACCTTTACACTTGCTTGTGCTTTCTTCATAATCTTCATCTTGTCTCTTCATTGGACTACTCAAATGATTTTTCATTTCTTTGTCCTTGCTTTGCTTCATGTGCTTTTTGACATTGTAACTTTCTTCTTTCCCCATGATTTTTTGAGGTATACCTATAAAATTAGCTTTTTGCAACCTTCCCATGCTCTTCATGATCCACACCTTACCTTGCATTTTCTTGGGTTGAGATAGGATTCCTGCCTTACCTTCTTCATGATTATTTGTTTTTTAACCTCTCATATTGATTTGATGTAACCTGATCTTGTTTTCTTTTCTCCATGTTTGCTCTTGTCTTCCACTTGCCTTCTTGGCTTGAATGACCCCTTGATTGAGGTTTACCTTCTTCAACTCATTGGTTGGTTTTTTGAGCCACTTTGGCACTACATATACATGTTCTTATACCATATTTTAGGGTTATAACTTATTTTTAAACTTTCTAACCTATATATTATCACATTTATTCTCATATTCATAATAATAATTAATGCTTAAGCATTCGTTTACCTCTATATTGGATTGTTGCATGGTTATTTCTTCATTCATGTCTTCATAACCTATATTCATGTCTTTTTTATGTCTTTTTTCTCTTGATTTAGTTGCAATGCCTGTCAAAGAATTATAAAAATCCTCTTCCATATCATGCTTAGCATGCTAATATTCTTTAATGTTTATCATCTTGACTTATACAATCTATCCTCTTCCCTTGACATCTTCTTTCATCTTGTTAGGTGATTTACTAGACCCATTCTTCACAAGCCTTAAGGTCTCATTATTGACCTTCATCAAAGATTCATTTATACTTGCATACACAAACTCAAATGCAATATTATAATATGAAACAAGAGACCATATATTATCCATGAATGCCTCTTGCATAAACATTCTCCTCTTTTTCTTGTCTTCTCCCTCAAGTGCTTCTTTTGGCAAATTTCTCTCCTTATTATCCTCAATGAGAACTTTTTTCACCACTTCTCTTCCATATTTATCTCTTGGTAAATTTTCACTCATCATACCTCTACAAGCTATGATCTCTTTATTTTTATCTTTCCTCAAGGCATTCATCTTATGCCTTCTCTCTCTCATAAGTAGCTCTAGTGGCCACTTCACTTTATTCCTCATGCTATAACCAAGCCATTGGCTTCCAAGATTCTTCATGTTCTTCACCATGAGCTCTATATTCTTAAAACTCTACACCAAATCTCTTATTATCTCTTTCACTTCCTCTTTCACATCCATCTTCTTTCTTTTTCTTACAATTTCTAGGTCTTACCTAGACCTATCTCTAGCAATCTTATCTACTTTCCTCTTAGGCCTCTCTTGGATATGATTCTCTTTCTCTAATCCTTTATCTAGGACTTATTATCTCCCTTGAATCTCACTTGGAGTCTTCCTCTTCTAGTCTTGAGATTAAATGCTCTCTTTGTGGTGGGGCCATAACCCACACATTTTAGGATTGAAACCTGACTCTGATACCACAAATAACATCCCCAATGGGATCTACTAAAAAAATGATTTTTTTTTCTTTTATTTAAACATAAATGAAAAAGTAGACTACAGCCCATGAGTCTAACAAAAAAAATTAAAATAATCATGTACAGTCATGATAATAGTTCATAAAACAATATAAGTACATATCTATAAATCATGAGAGCATGACAATTCAATAAAGAAAGTAATAGTTACATTTTAAACTTTAACTAAATACATAATAACCATTTTCAATGTGCATAAATATAAATTACAATTATTTAATATCAAGTAAAATATATTACAATGTACAAATAAGATACTCGGCTACCCTGAATCTTAGTTCTCAAACTTCAAGTATCAGTGGCAATCTCAAGTGTCATCTCAATAAGTAGTACTATTATGAGGAGGGAAAGCATTATTCGAGCACTTTTCCACACCAAATAAAGACAAAAAATCCCCCACACTATCCCATCAGGAAATGGCCTTCCCTTCACAAATGGGTAGATATTGATATCATGAGAATCTAGAGAGACTAGAAAGTACACATGTGCTGTATGATTTACAACTAAGTAAACATGCAGTGTATCATAGAAAACACAATCTATTAAAAGATATCACACATACAAGTAAATTATACTCATGAAATGATAATGTCTCACTAAACATACTTTGGCCAGAGATTTACCAATAATAATATAAAATGATTTATAGATATATCAATTTCATGGACACCACTTGATTGGATTGCCTTTATCTTAAATTGCAATGTTAGTAAGCTAGTGAAGTCAATCTCACTCCTTACTTTGAATTAAAAATGAAGATTAGTTAAATACATTCAACCATAATACTTAAATAACTTACTTCCTATTAGCAAATGCATCTCATGATTTTATAATATAGAAGTAATAACATCATATATTTAACTTGTTAAACACATACATGAATCTTATATTATATTGTATCCCATACTGGAAATAATGATCACAGTTTTACTACCCAGGCAAACATACAAACTAACTATACAATTTTTCAATAATATAATTGATTTCTAATTTTCTACACCCTATGGCAACCCATATCACCACAGTTCAGTGTTTAATCATAACTACCATGATTAGAAAGTTAACAGGTGAAGTAGTTATAAAATATATGGAAACACACATTTGCATATTGTAGTTAGAGAAATATAGAACTTCATTTTTCCAAAATGCAAGTAGTCTAGTTTCACCATCAGATTATATCAAGGGTTTATGATCAATCATTTGCTAAACTAGTTTTAATCAATCTTTTAAATATTCCCCTAAGAATATTACTTAAAGAATCTACCCTAGGTTTTGATTTCACAATAAGTCATAAACATATAATTTGATATATTGTCAAACTTAGGTAATGGTTTTCTAATAAATAAGAGATATTAAATCTCTTCATGATTTAACTCCATAGAGGATATTTATGTTCAACCATTTAAATCTAAGTTAAATCCATTCTACGTTTGACAATAAACAATCTAATTAATCAAATTTCAAATCTTATGATAATTCATAACTAATCAATTTAGGGAATCCTAAGCTTTGTTTCAACCATTTAGGCATACCTAAAATATATATTTCTAGAGTCATTAAATATACTCATGTGAATCTCTCTCTCTCTCTCTCTCTCTCTCTCTCTCTCTCTCTCTCTCTCTCTCTCTCTCTCTCTCTCTCTCTCTCTCTCTACACACACACACACACACACATTTCTCAAATATTATTTTTAAGCCAATAACACATCTACCTCCCCCTGGGTTCGAGGATAAACTAATAAATAATAATTATTTTATGAGATAAACAATAATATATTTTTTGAAATAGACAAAAATATAGTTTTTCAAATAGATAATATATTTTTCCAAAATATATAATAATATATATTTCCAAAAATCCCAACTATGTACCATCTCTCTGTATAGATAATGCTTTGAATTTAATTATCTAAAAAAATAATAAGATGCCAAGGTAATATGAAAAGACCAAAAAAATCATTATGCCATTTATATGGTTGGAAAATAAGACTTAGTATGACACCCAGGTAAGATTAATAAAAAGAAATTTATTTTTCCATTCATATGGATGGACAAATTTAGATTGGGCGATGCCCTACAGTAGATATGAAGATACTAATAATTATTATATATGCCTAGCATGTTGTAAAGGAATTAAATCATAAAATTGACACCATGCGATGTGACACCCTTAGTATTGTTGGAAATTTAAGATAAAATATGACCATTTTAATCTATTTAAAAGTTTAGTATGTAGGAAATGGATGATGCCTAGGTAGTAAGGAAGATCTACTCAGAGAAAAGCTATATTTATGGCTGCGCTAAAACAATTAAAGTAGCACCTCATGACACCAATTATAAGATTAAATATAAAACAAGTAAATATATATTATTGATTGCCTTAGCTACTAGAAATGGAGAATGATGTAGTGCTAAGCTAATTGAGAGACCTGCTAAAGGGTGATGCCTTACAGGGAGAAATTCCTTATAAAATGTAAATAGGGAAAAAGTTTTATGCCATATTCAAAGTTTTCTTGTAGATTCTATGCTTAATGCACCATTACCATGTTTATTTACTAAATAATTATATTATATTAGCCGTGATTCCTCTATATTTATTTGTTAACTGAGATAAAACCATATTGGTAATCAACTAGGTATTACGTCTCAAGGAGATAATATATTTCTAAAAAAAAGAATGAATTTGAATTTTCCAAGCTAGAGCAATTATGGGATGCTTTATAGATCAATATATAGGACACCATTATACAATCTTGTTGGAATAACCTCATACTTTACCCAAAATTTTAATGCCATCTCCAAAAATGTATATAATTTATTTTATAATAATAATATGGTGTCTATCTTTAGCTAAAAATTGTTGGTCATAGGCAAATATACTCTTAATTGACAAATTGCATATAGTTAACTAAAGGGTTTAGGCATTTACAAAGTATTTCAATCATAAATTTGACCTAATCCCATTTTAGAAATGAGTTTGATGTTATCATCTAGTATTTAATAACATTATCTATTCACATCATCAAACAATGAAATTTAAGCACACCACCTATCATATAGATTTGTTTGTTGATTCTATATGCCTCTTCTTTCCATACTTCTACCTTCCTTCTTTCCTTTCCAATGATTAATATTGTGTTGATTCCCTTTCATGCAATCTCTTAAATAGAATAATAGATGCTAAAATCTTATCCCAATTTTTTTAAAAATCTTTTTATGTTTACTAATTTTAGGATATTTAAGTCTTTTCTTGTTTTTGATATTTTTAAGCATTATATATTTTTAATTTATTTATTTTTTATATTTTTAATGTTTTTCTTTTCTTTTTAAAATAATCCCCTTTTTGTATTTTAATATGAAATTATAATTTCATATTAAATTTATTTAGCATTTTAATCAGGCTTCAACAATTTAATTGTAAAATAATAAATAATAGTCCATATTTAAATTTTACCTTTAAATAAATTTGCCTCTAAGAATATTAATGACACACTAGGATCACACATAAGGGATTTTATTATAGTTTACCAAATCAAACGAGCATAGAAATTGACAATTTAAACAAATAATCATTTTTAAATATATTTCTAACATGACTAATTATTATGGTGTGTGTAGGGTTTGACCAACATTCTATTGACCAGTGATGTCTCCATATACACCACCCTCTCTGATGATGTTCTCCCTCTGGAACATTTGAGGAAATAATTCTCTTGCATCCACCTCACAAAACACAGGTAATTAGATCATATCACATGATAATCATTAGCAACAATATATAACTAAAACAATTAGTTAATATGCTTAAAATGTAAATGCATTCATAAATCAGATTGTAATAATCAATTATGAATTATTATCTAGTTAAGCAACATTCTATTGTCCTAAACTAGCATAATCTCATGCTTAATCATAAAATATAGTCAATATCATGTGATGAATCTACCATAACCATCTATAAATAGTCCAATAGTTAGCTTAGTGGGAAATCAAGATGTAACATAAGTCTAGAAAGCTTATCTACTTTCCTCTTAGACCTCTCTTGGATATGATTCTCTTTCCCTAATCCTTTATCTAGGAATTCTTATCTCCCTTGACTCTCACTTGGAGTCTTCTTCTTCTACTCTTGAGATTCAATGTGCTCTTCACTCTATCTTATCTAGTTCTCTTGAATGTTCCAAGTCCTTCACATTGTAATTAGGGGATTTATCTTATCTCTTATCAAATATTAAATTGATCTAAACTGACCTCAATAGGTCATAGCTACACCACATTCTTTTCCCATAATACCCCTGCAATGTCATCTAATGCAATCCTCATAACATTCATTGCCTATCTCAAATCAATAGTATTTAAGAACTCAAAACAAAATCAAACCAAGAACTTACATTGATCTGATGCCAAATGATGTAGAGGTACATGGGAAAATCTTAAAACTCATCAAATCCTAACTCTAATTTTGATCATCTTTGGTTTCAACTTGCAAAGGCTATGATTTATCCTTAAGCTTCAATCTTCAATCTAGTCTTTCAATTGATCACTAGGCTTAATAGCCCCCTATCTTTGTCTCTATTTAATAATCACCTTGGATTCATTTTGTGCAATCATTAAAACCTATATAACTCTCTCATTCATCCTCTTTACTCATTCCCTTCATTGATTCATCTCCTTTCACTAACTCACTCACTACCTTCACACTAATCAAGTTGTTCAAGGCTTAAAAGATAAAATATTGTTATTGATTTTATGAATATAACCTAATTTCATGTATGATATTAAATAATCACAACACACTTATCTCAATACCTTTAAACCTCTCTTTCACTCTCCATTATCCACTGACTGCTATGCCCTTAACCTATCCCATGTATTAGGATAGGAATAACTAATTTGTGGCTTACTTATCCCTCTTTTATGTTATTTAAAATTTATCTATGCATTCATTTGGTTAGTAGGTCAGCCTATGGAGTAACCATGGCTTAGATAGACTATATATAGGAGGTAGTGGGTAACTATTTATCATCATATTGTGAATTCTGCTCTTATTGAAGCTTGTGGAGGTTTCCCCCTCGAAGTGGCTTGTCTATTATCACATATTATGATATATTTCAGTCATATTTGGATCTATTTCTGATATTATAATTTATTTTTGAAGTAATTTAATTACAAGTGGTATCAGAGCTACGATTTGGGCAATCTTGTGGGTGAAACCTTGATTTTTTTAATTTGGTTATATCTAAAAAATGGTTTTGAATTTATATGAAAATTTTTTACTAGAGGTTTTATAACATTAAATTAAGCTTCCATTAAAATTTAATATCATTTGGATATATTTTACAAAATTTATCACCATTTTAATGTTTTTCATAAAATTGCTCTATAGTGCGTAATTCAAAGAATTTATCTCAGTTATTTACATTTTTGGAAATATTAGAAAAATTTGGATAGGGTATTTTATTTGTATGTTTTGATTTAAGGCCAACATAAGTACAAAATCACTTGGTCAAAGTTGGGTTAAAAGTTCCAATCAGGGTCAACATCGTAAAGCCCTTTTATGGTAGGTCCACAAACTCAGGGCTGAGGAAAGGGTGTTGAAACTCCAGGTAAAAATAATAACAAGGAAGAGATAGATTTAGAAGGGGGATGCAATATATCCTTTGTACCATGGTTCTCTGACATAGATCATAAAGTGAGCCAGCTTGACTATTTTGTGGTAGGCATTCAAAATGAGGTGCAAGGCATACAATCTAATATGAAATCCATACAAGATAGTTTGGTAGATATCATAATGAATTTGAAAAATAATCAGTCAAATCATCCACCTATCACTATTGCACAACCTCACCAGGGTGGTTCTCCCAACCGGTCTACTTTAAATTCAACTACATGGCCACAAAGGAACCTATTACCAAAGGTGGATATGTGAAAATTTGATGGAAAAGATCCACTCAATTGGATCAACCAAATGGAGAATTTTTTTGATCTGTATCAGATCCCAGGTGGATAGAAGGTTACCATGGCATCCTTATATCTTGAACCTGATCAATTCATTTGGTATCGATGGTTGTGTACTCAAAATAAAAATATGACTCTCATTGTCACCTAGTCAATTTTATAAAGGAGATATAATTACACTATGGCAATAGTGTGATAGAGAATTACTTTAGCCAAATGGAAAAATTATGACATACTGGCTCTGTCAAGGACTATATTCATCATTTATAGAACCTATCCTTACGTGTGGAGATAATTTTTGAGGAGAACTTGAATGACCTATTTTTGGGTGGACTCAAGGACCACATTCAACATAAGGTACTCATGTTTAATCCACTTAAGATTTTTGATTCTATTATCATGACACGCAGAGCTGAGGAAAAATTCATAGCTAATGAGAAACAACCATTTACTCACTTCAAAGATCATAGCATATCAACACCAACATTTCTTCTACCTACCAGATTGACCCCTCAATAAATTGAAGAGAAGCATGAAAAAGGATTATGTTTTGGTTGTGAAAACAAGTGGAGAAAAGGACAAAGATGTGCTGAGAAGAAGTTATTCTACATTGAGGGATCTAATGAAGATGAAGAAGAAGATGATGCCTCCAATGATGATGAAGAAGAGATATAGGAGGTACCTAAAGATTCCCAACCTATAATCTCTTGACATGTACTTACATGTATTATCACTTCACAAAATATTAAGGTGGTGGGTTTCCTCAAGAAATAGAAGGTGATAGTGTTGATTGATTCGGGGAGCACACATAAATTCATCAACCATAAGTTGGCCACTCGATTGAGCTATTTCATCTACCCAGCACCATAATTATAGGTCATGATTATAGATGGTGGCATAATTAATTGTTCAGGAAAATGCCATAGTATTAAGCTTGTTATGGGTGAGTACAATCTCAATTCTCCAATGTTTTCTATTCCCATGGGTAGCATAGACATTGTTTTGTGAGTCTAATGGCTCATAACCCTGGGTACCATTGAGATGAACTTCTAAGAACTATTCATGTGATTTCATTCTAAAGGTAGGAAAATTGAACTATGTGGATTACAAGCAAAATACCCACAATTGATTAGTTCACATCAGATGACCAAGATGCTAAAAAGGGGGTAGAGGAAATTATTGCATGATTATGTTCCATAGAAGCTCAACCCACACAAGCATCTACACATCCTAATCTACAGATGATTCTTGATGTGGAGGAGCACATTCAACATCAACAAGAGGTTTTGGCTAGTTTGAGAGAGAATTTGGCCTTGACACAAACAGGATGAAGCAAAAAATAGATCAACACCATAATGAGCAAAATTTTGAGGTGGGTGACTAGGTATTTATATGTTTGTAGCCTTATAAGTAGATGTCCTTGAAATAATAAAAACAAGACAACAAACTTGCTCCTAAGTATTATGGCCCTTATCAGGTTCTACAAAAAATTGGAAGTGTGTCTTACAAGCTTGAGTTACCTCATTCATCTTGCATACACCCAGTATTGCATGTTTCCTGTTTAAGGAAGGTCATTGGACATATAGTTTTAGCCCAAACAAAGCTCCCAAAACTAGATGAAGAAGAACATGTCATTTTGGAACTAGAGAAGATCTTATAAACACATATGAATAAGTTGAGAACTAGAGAGATTAGGGAATATTTGATCAAGTGGAAGAACCAGAGTAGTGAAAATGTAACTTGGGAAGGTGAATATTTTTTGCAATAACATCCAGAGTTGTTCAACATTGAGGACAATGTTGGTCTGAAGAGGAAGGGCATGCTACACCCCTAATCTATCACATGTATTAGGATAGGAATAGCTAATTTGTATCTTACATATCCCTCTTTGATTTTATTTCACATTTATCTATACATTCATTTGGCTAGTAGGTCAGCCTATGGAGTAACCATGGCCTAGATAGACTATATATAGGAGGTAGTGGGTAAGTATTTATCATCATATTGTGAATTCTGCTCTTATTGAAGCTTGTGGAATTTACCCCCTCAAAGTGGCTTTTCCATTATCATATATTTTGATATATTTCAATCATATTTGGATCTATTTTTGTTATTCTACTTTATTGTTGAATTAATTTCATTCCACTAACACCCCTCAAGTACAGTAGTGAACCTATCTCATTGTAGCCTTTTCCCCCACAAATATTCTTGGTTTGAACAATATAAAAGTCACATTAAATATCTAATTATATATTTAGATACCCCATATATTTTTAATGATCTCTATGAAGTTTCATCTTCTAACTCCTTATGAAAGTATACCTTCCTTTGTAACCTCCTTAATTATTAGGCCTTCTAACACTCCATACACTTGCTCAAATATACACAATACCATATGGTACCAAAAAAAAACACTTGAAACCTTTTCCTCATGCAAAAATACATGTGATTACAAAATTTGGTCATTTTCTAGTAGTTATAATTCAAGTTATAGGGTTTTTAGTTTCCGAATCCTAGTTGGTTGACTGTATAGGCTGAGAAGGGTCAAAATTAATTATCTTTAGTTTTTGTTCATTTAAAAAGGATATAAGACCTTCCCTATGTCTATACTATCTCTATCCAGATTTCCAAATATCTAAAGTTATTTAATCAAGCCTTTTGTGTCTTATATTGGCCAAAATATAGAATTATGTGTATTCTAGATGACTGTGTAAGGGTTTTTAATAGTCTATTTACATTTAAATAATTTCAAAACTAAAAAATTCCTATTATCAATACTTATACTCATTTTAAATGTATTCAAACTTCACTAACATAATAACCATTCACATTTCTCTCTCTCTCTCTCTCTCCATATATATATATATATATATACATACATATATACATACATACATACATACATATGTGTGTGTGTGTGTGTGTGTGTGTGTGTGTGTGTGTGTGTGTGTGTGTGTGTGTGTGTGTGTGTGTGTGTGTGTGTGTGTGTGTGTGTGTGTTCTTTCTTGGCACATAACTATGTAAATAAGGTATTGAATATGCAAAATAGGGTTCCCTCATTACTATTGACTATGCATTTAATTTTTACCATTAACCCTACATTAAAACCAAATAATATACCATAACATCACACACACTCTCCTAAATACCATCATCTCAAGCCAAAACTATAATCTATACTACAAGAATCATTAACTCACCTTCATACTTAATTGTCATAGGCATATACAAAGTTTGAGGGTAGAGATTAATATTTATTGAATCCTTTTCACTATTAAACACCATATTAAATCACTATGGGGTATAAAAGATTCAAAAACTTTAGATTAAATATACCATGGGAGTTCTTCCTTGTTAATCTTGAACATAATTATTTTCTTTTTAACTGTAACCCTATACTTTCCTATCTCAGACCTAAAACCACAAATAGTGGCATATTTATGGAATAAATGGAATTTAAGATAAACACACAACTAAGATAAATCCAATACCATTCAAGCAATCATAGACATGAAAAAAAAATTCTTCTTTATTCATTTGAATCATCAAACATTACACATTCAATCCATTCATAGACTTTGTCAACTTTCTTGAGGAGTACATAAATTTATTTTTTTGGTTTTTTATCCTCCCACCTTATCACACACACACACACACACACACACACACACACACACACACACACACACACACACACACACACACACACACACACACACACACACACACACACACACACACACACACACACACACACACACACACACACACACACACTCCTCTCATCCTAAAATTATATTCCCATCCAACATCTTTGTTGGTTTTGGTAGTTACAAAACAAGACTCTTCCATAATGGCCAAATCAACGTGTGGGTTTCAGTTACATTAGTTAACATGACTCTTAATTTTCATCACCTTAATAAATTAGACATATTATGTCTCCAAACACTCCTTTAATGAATTCTTGGACATTTTTACAAACATTATCTCACCTAACCACCTCATACTTATGCTTATGGTCCTTCTAGGCTTAGTTTTAGGATTTAAATTTTTAAATTGTCATTTTTGGAGGGAAAACTCCAATACACTCCAAAGACACTCCTGACAACTCAAAATGACTCTACAACAACAAATAGAGCCTAGGTAATCATTCAAACATAATTATACTCCAAAATTGACCATTTATGACCCCTAATTAACACAAGAGTTTTAAAAATTGGAATATAGTGTTTGTTTCCTAGATGCTCTTGCATCAAAAACCTTATTTTTAGGGTAAAATGAGAGTAACTTCCCATAGTGAACCACTTGATAGTGAAATATAGAACCACATATATTTTATAGCTTCCGATTTGGTATAAATCATGGTATCCTAAAATATGTGACTAACTCTATACAATGGATATGAGTATTGAAACAAGCTCCTCATGCTAGAATGTTTATAAAAATAGAGTAGGATTCTAAACAAGACACCGTAGAGCCTAAAATGATAGTATATAGGAATTTATAAACTATTGTAACATAGTATCTAAAATGGGTGTAATCAAATAAAATAAATAAAAAATAAAGGTGAAATATTTTTGGATTTAGATCACAACAAAATTTCACTTGAGGTTAAAAGAAAAGCATCTTAATATCAATATCTATTCAAAATAAGATATTTTAGTGTTAGACTTATTGTAATGTATAAAGAGAGTGAATTAATAGAGTATCAAAGGTTGATAATTTAGTTACATTATTGTCAAGACTTTATATATTAAATAATGACACCTTAAGCCAAAATCAATAATAAGGACAAGCAATGTTCTATTCTAAAAGTGGGTTCAACATAATGTTTACCCTTATAATTTATTAAGTGTGATATAATTATCTATAAAGTATTGTAAAATTGAATATAATCTAAGAGAGATATATATGGTAGCCTATTTTAAACATAGAATGATATATATAAATTGTAAATTGTTAAATATGGAAATTAGGGTTAGAGTTAGAGACGTGTCCTTGTAAACTAATTTATTCTTTCTATATTATGATTTTTTTGACTATGAATGTATTAAAATATTTTAAGAAACCTAAAAACATAGTGTTAATTAAATTTTTTATTAACTATATGTTAAGATAAGTGCACATTATCTTAATAAAGTCATATTGCATTATCCTCTACTACAACTCTATCTATGTTGATTACATGATAAATATGAAAGTTTGAGGTTGTTAGCCTCTATTTATAGGTCAAAAATTTATATGTGATATTTTATTTGATATATGGATAACTTATAATATATAATAGTGTATCCTGCATAAGGAACAAACAAGATCAAATCTAAATGGAGAAAAAAGTGGGGAAGTGAGATATGGCCGAGATATCCTCAGAAAACCCCTTATTTACAAGGATCTTTTATGTTGGTAAAATATTCTTTAGGTCATCTTATTTGGAATTTGTCATTCAAAAACTTTCTTTAGGGAAGTTTTGTTCAAGAACTTTCTCTTCAAGATTTTGGTCTCTAGCGACTTTATCTTAAACAACATTTGTTCAAAAAAATTTGCTTGGGAACTTTCTCTTCATTATTTTGGTCTCTGATAACTTTCCCTTTGAAATCTTTCATTCAAAAAAAATTTATCAAAACTTTCATCTTTGAAAACTTCCTTTGATAAATCTTCTTTAATGACAATATTAGTCTTTGAGAAAAGTGTTCAGCATTTTGGCTTTTAGGAAAATTTTCACGAGTCTCCCTAAAAAAAAATTTAGCCTTTGATTATTTCTTTTGAAACTCTTGGATTATAAAAATCAAATGATTTAACCTAATTACAAACACCAATGCCCAAATAAACCACACATTGACAAGTGTTAAAAAGTGCAACACTATGGCACCCATTGAATGAGTAAGCATCCTACATGACATGTCCACTAGGCTAAGGTTGTTAAGTTTAAATTGAATGAATATGAAAAGGTTGGAGATGCTAGTGATTAATGGTGAATTAAATGAATTTTATTGTTAAAAATATATAACATCGAATTGGTAACCAAATTCACATCCACTAATTATCAACAAGCTTGAGTGTATACTACCACCCTTTAAGAATTCAATCCCTAGTTATATTACAAGTTGTAATTTGCATAGGAGATTGAATTATGTCAAATCTAAGAACTAATAATGACTCCTCATCTAGAACATAAAAGGTATCCCATGTGCCATCCATATTTTCTATCAAATATTCAACAAAGTATATGGATATAATTTTTGATGCCTCCATATTTGATGGTACGTACGCTAACTACTCAGGTATATGGGAGGCTATAGAAAGCATCAAACCATTCAACTACATGGAAGATGCTTCTATATAAGAAATAAAAATAGTAAGTGACATACTTCCCTTCAAGTACTAAGCATTTCACTATATTGCTACCAAACTTGAAGTCATACCATGTATTGTGTTGTTACGTGCTTTGTTCTTTGAAGGGAGGGTTGTAAATGGAAGTTTACTCTACTATGTCAATAGTAACACCATCATCACCTAAATATTAGGGGAAGAATTTAAAATTTATTTACAATTTCCAATATCAAATGATACATTTTATTTTCATAGTGTATCCCTTTGGAGGAAGAACAACAATATAGAAAAGACAATGACCAAATGACTTCTCCCTAGGAAACCTTTTCACTCAATGATAAAAATTCTAAGCCTATCACCAATTTATAGATGGGAATTAACATTAGTATAGAAATCCTAAACCATTTTTAGGGTCATATGAGCATCCACTTCTTTCTCTTGGGATGGGTACCATTGCTCAACCTGTTCATCACCTTAGAACACATGTTCACATTAGGGGAGATTATTATTGCCTGATTGCATGAACTAATACTGTATAAGGATAAGATGCCATAAGGTGTAAATTTATACATGATGTCCTATGTACTTGATGATATAATTGGTATCATCTACAAATAAAATCAATCTCCTTAGGACCCAGATATTGAATATTCAAAAAATAGGATCTATGATGTCTATCTATTTGTTCATATTTATGCATATGCATGGAATATATTGAGGATTATAGATGGCTGTTTCTTCGACTATGTCAACAAAAAAACCATTGTTTCCTATATATCAAGGGAATAATTTAAAAGGTATTTATTCTTTCTAATATTAGATGCTATATTTGATTTACATAGTGTAGCCCTTTTGATGAAGAATAATAATATATAAAAGACAATGAGCAAATGGATTGTCCTTGGAGAAACCTTTTCACACAAGGATAAAAATAATGTGCCTATCACCAAATTATAGATGGGAATTTACATTGGTATGGAAATTTTGAACTATTTGTATGGTCACTCAAGCATGCACTTCCTTCACTTGGAATGGGTACCATTATTCAACTTGTTGATAACCTCAGAATGCACCTTTGCATTAGGGGAGATTATGAACACCTGATTTCATGAAATAATAATACATACGGACATGAGGCCTCAAGGTGGAAATTTTAACATGATGTCCTACCTTATTTATTATTTCATGGGTACCATCTATAGACACAATGGGTCTCTCTAGGACCCAAATTATGAATATATAAAAAATAGGATATTCAATGTCTATTCATTTGTTCATATTTATGCATATGCAAGGAATATATTGAGGATTGTAGAATATTTATATACCCAAGTTTAGATGTAAATTCATGAGTAATTTATGCCAAAAATATCTAAAAATGTTAGCCTTTCACTAATGTATTTGGGTAACTACTAGTTATATCGAGGTTACACCATAATAATGGTCGTTGGGCACATGATCAATCCTCTACACCAAAAATATGTCCTTGGCAAGATAGCTAAGAAATAAATTACATATCAATTATGGAATAAGATTAATTAAGATTTAAATATAATCAATAAGAGCACATTTCATGTCTCCCATCTCATTATTGGGAGGATTACACCTTATGTAGTCACTTTAGGGAAGTTAGAAATGCCAAGAAAGCCTATGCCTTGGATACCTTTTCCATAGATATTGGGACCCCAATGGTAAAGTGTAGAAACATGTTCACAATCTATTTATTCAATATAAAAATAATCCCTATGACCATGATTTTCTATTTCTTAATGCAAAAAATGATGGATAAGTTTTAGAAAGGGATATAATAATTGGTCTAAGTGAAGATTTTCTCAAGGTAATTCAAGCAGATCCTTCCATCACACTTGAGAAAACATAATAAAAAATTCCACCACCAATAATATGGAAATCTTCAAAATTTTATAATAATAGACCTTTTCATCAACCATAAGATCAAAGTCAAGGCCCCCAAAATCAGCCACCATGATGATGGTTATAGAGAAAGAGCAGGGTGAATGGGAAACTTCACTTAATACAACAAAAATAGAGTAAAAAACTCCTTAACTTCAATTTAACAACATTTAATTGAGGAAATAAATCAAGAACATAAAGAATAAATAGTTAATGCAAAGGATAACTCTATTGATAAAGAAGAGGAGCTTATTTGTATAAAATATTCTAATTCAAAAGACCTCACACCATTGTGGAAATTTTGACAACCATAACATCCAGTGTGGTAGCCCCTCTTCCTACATAACAAGTTTCTACTCCAACTAAGAATATAATTATATGATATAATATACAATCAAAGGTATGAATACCTCAGATGCAATCCATAGTGGGAGCAAGTGAGTAGACACTACCCTCAACTAAATATCATCTATTAGATGAGGTAGATGAAGAAGAACTAAAGCAAACTAAAGTTTTGAGATTGCAAGTACTTAAAGGAAAGGCACCCCTCAGGAGTGACCAATCTAGTAAGTGTTTCTTACCTCATGCTCCCTTAGGCCAATCTCCTATTATTTAATTGTTATTTGTCACTTATGTCCCTATTATGTCATTACCTCCATCAGGACCTATTTACACATCCATTGTTGTAACCATTCCTTTATTTTTTACATCTATTGTTATTACTACCAGCTAAATTAATGCTTAATTTATAGCATCCTCAACTCAGTTGATTTCACCCATGCCTTCCTTAAGATAAATTTAGACCATGATAATAATGTCCACTAATAAAATTTTAAGGAAAAAGGCTATCTACATTTTCCACCCAATGCCACATTTGGGGAATGTAGACTGTTCGAAAATAATATGGCCTTCCATGCCCAAGCTAGCTCCTAAAATTGAGCCTTAAAAAGACACCCAAATAGAGGCATAACCATTAGACCCATTCCAATTAACACTTCTTGACTAGGGTAAGTAACTATGAGCATCAACTTCTAAGAGTCTAGACCTAAAGATATCTAAGCTACCCATTACATTTTCATTGTTTGACAAGACTACTAGATCTATATAAAGGGAAAGGAAAAGAAAGGTATATGACAACATTGGGCGAATCTTGATTTTAAAAGAAAGAAAAGAAGTTTATTCTCTTTCCAAGAGACAAGATAGAAAAACATGGCATTCCCTTTTCATTGAGGACTTTATGTCCTATATGGAGACCCATATTAGAGGCTCGATAATAATCCAAAAGTGTACTAAACATGCAAGGAAAGAGTTTGAACAAGAGTTAGAGAACCTTAGAGAACAACAAGTCATTCATGTTCCCTGTAAAATTGATCAAGATGTTCAGAATGTATCCTTACAAATATATGAGATATTGGACAATATTGGCTCTTTGAGGACACAATTGTCCCCTCAAGAAACTTTGGTGACCAAATTGTTCAAAATTTTGAAGGAAGATAAGACCAAGTTGATTTTTTTAGTTTTTATACCCCAAATAAGGCATTCAACTATCTTAACTTGATGTCACCCCTAGAAGCATAAACCTCATTAAATCTAGTGGTTATCAAGACCAAAGAAGCAAGGGATTTATAAAATCTATTGATGCTTTGGTCTGAAAGATAACTAAATAGGATAAGTAGGTAGTATAAATTTTGAAAAAATTAGAGTTGACAAATTTATGAGATGGTGAGGGGAAGTTGGTAATAATGTATATCTTTGATCAAATGCTATAACAAACATTAGTTAATTTCAAGAAGAGTTTACAAGGGTTAACTTTAGAATACATTGAGGATAATTTAAGTTCTATGAGGAAGAAGGTCACATAAGTGGAGATATTTTGGGTTAGCTTCAGATTCATAAAAGTTGAGCATGCAAGGTTAATAACATAAGTAAATAGGTTGAATATACCATCTCTTCCTAATATGTAATAATAAGGACATATAATATGGTTATATATAAACACTATCAAGATATGGAGGCACAGAAGAAGTATATCTTCACTCCACCTACTAGTTCAACAGCGTAGACTCTAACCAATGTGCTAGTAATAACATCATCTCTGTATACCAGTTTAACTTCCTAGACTCTAAATCTAACCAAATAATAGATATTTTGATATCAATCATGTATGTAATTTTACATGTAAGATTTATTCAAACTAACTACATCTAATTATGATTCATTACATTTATGTTATAATTAACAGAAGTATTTTTTTCTAGCATGCACACATTGCATGACCATTATTATCTATAAGTTATAAAATGAAATTTTGTAAAGTAAAACTAAACTTAGGCTCTATTTAATAAAAAATGTAATTTGAATCTTTACTACACTTGGAGGATGACATGAACCCTTACAAAGTCTTTAAATAAATGTAAAATTCATTTTCAAAGGGTTGGAGTTTTGATCAATACAAGAATAAATCGAGTCATTGATTGTCATGAATTATGTTGGCCCTTTCTTCTCCCTTTCCTATGTTATTAAGATTTTAGCTTCTTTGTCTATGTTAATTCGATAATTTTAAAGTGTGCAAATGATACAAATGATCCTAGTTGTTTTTATTGATATACTTATCATAGATGTGTAAAATCTATTAAAATTTAGTAAATTTCATTAAATTTAAGCAATTAGTTTAGATGTCATTGAAATTCTAAGGTGTGTAGGATTATTTCCTTTTGTTATAGTCTTCTAGGTGTGTGATGTGGCTACTCTAGATACCTTCCTAGTTTGAGCTGTAATTTTTCAACTAAGGGTGTGCAACAAAAAATCTAAAGAGAGAAAACTTCAATTGAGACCACTAAGTTTCCTATACCTATTTACTAAGACTATTTAATCATGTTTGTTCATGAGTTTGCAATAACTAAAAATAACAAACATTGGTTTTGGAGATACTTATCCACTAATAAAACAAACTTGTAAGTGACCCTTGGAGAATTTATGACTTTATTTTATGCCTTACCTTTCCCTCTTTTTTATGTTTTTATGATATCTATCCATCACAGATTAATTATCCATCTAGCCACCTTACGTAGTGTTTACTTATTTTAGATTTCACACGTCCATCTATATACCTAGTTAAATGACCTACATACTCAACCTGATATTCTACCAACTGGTTGTTTTAACCAAATACCTTCAAATCATACCTTGGAGTGGAAATTCATTTCCATAGAGATCCTAAAATGTTAAAGGTTACTTCATTCAAGTTATGTGTTGTGCATAAAACCCACATCAATAAAAAAAAGATAATACTAAAATGAGGACACACTTGTTTGTTTTCTCAATAGTAGAAGCTTATCACTATGTAGAGTTGCACTGGAGATACATAGGAGAGTAAAAAGGTTTAGGGCCCAAGATATACTTTTGGTCTAACCTTTATCAAATCATATGAGGCCTAGAATAGTACTAATCATCACTATGATACACCAAGCTGAGACACCTTCCCTAATGAGAAACATCTCACTTATTGACCATCTTATGGTTTAACCTTGGTTAGTTAGATTTGTTATTTCCATTCCTATAGATCAACATAATTTACCAAGGAATCTATATAAATACTTTCCTATGTCTCCCCCCTTAAGTGGGAGGATGATAGAGGAATAATATAATTAACATCATAGATGATAATGTTGCATGCAGACTTTTTCCATTCACTCTATCAGATTTTGCTTATGATTGGTATCTTAATTTGTATTAAAATTCCCTCACCTCATGAAATGCATATTAAAATACCTTCCTTGAATAGTTTGTGCAATTTATTAATCCAAGTCTGGTGTATTAGCATTTCACCAGCATGGAGAGGGATCCCAATGAGTCAATTAGAACCTTTAACACAAGGTTTAAGAAGATATACACTTGGTTTATTATTGCATACAAAATAAAAGCTATTATAGCACTCAAGATTTATAAAAACACTTTAGATCTTATCACTGTATTATTTATGAGTTGAGCTACCACCACCAATACTTTAACTTTGGCATATGAATAAGCTATCAATTTTGACAAGTAACTCAATTCATAGTTCAATCCATAGATGACATGGGGTCAAACATTTAATAATGGTTTTCCATACTTGAATCCAATCTTTCATGATAATCAAAATGTCCCCACATTCAATAAATATTAGTTGTACACTCTACCGCCCATGACATAATAAGAAAAAAATCAAAATTATAGTTTCCTGAACAATCAAGCACAAATGAGTGGCCATCAACAAAACCAACATTTGACTCATTCCAACATAGAAATCACTCAGGGTATAGACTCCACCAAAGATGAATTGGATTCTATATAAAAATGGTCTAAAAGTTGAGAAACTTAAATATACAGATAAGGATGGGCAATACCACCAATTAGAATTATAACCACAATTTTGGCTTTCCAAGATACAACAAGCCTTTCAATAAAACCATAAATAATTTAGAATAACAATAGTCCACTAAGTTTCTAGAAATCAACATCATAGAGACAACATTTAATAATTGGTGTAGATTACATTACACATGACAACATGGGGAATTGGACTGTGTGGATTTTTATGTAGCATTCAAAATTTTCCAAAAGGAAATAGTCAGACATGATCAAAAGATGAATCCCCTAGATCTCCCTCATGAGTCTAACCCATCAAGTTTGGTTATGGTATTTGAAACTTACACTTTTCCCTTCCCCATTGAAGATGAAAATGTTCTAAAGGATAATTATGATGAAGTACAAGAATTTTAATAGTTTAATAAGAACAATTACAATCTAAGGAACATATATCCCCTCACCCTTCTACTCCTAATAATATATTTATTATCCAAAATCCTAAAGATGATAATAATCCTCCTCCCTTAAAAGGGAATAATCAGCATCAACATAGATAAGAATAGAGTAAGGGAGGGTATAATATTATTGAGGATATGAAAAAGATCAAAGATAATATTACTCTTAATGAAATGGCATAAATTACCAAATAAAATTAGTTCTTATGGAAGTCTATCATAGGGAAGTCTATTACAGAAAATTACAAAATGGCCAACATAAATGTCATATATAAATAAAGCTTGAGTTTCCCCATTTATTTCTAGCCCATTCAGGCATTTATCAAGAATATACACAATTATTTGGTGGATTCTAGAGCTTCAAGTACTATGATGCCAACCTCTATTTTCCAAAATATTGGTTTAACCCTAAGTCCATCCAAGAGGACTATTACACAATTGGATAAAACAATAGTACCTGTGATAGGAGAACTTAATGATGTATGCATCTAGGTTTCATCAAAACCTTGAGTGAAGATGAATATCAACATACTAGGAGTATATATTCCTAAAGGGTATGGGCTAATATTATGTAGAGATTTGTCATACATGCTCAATGGATATCTTTCCACAAACTTCTCTCATATTTTGTTACTATGGAATGGCATTGCCATCTAAATCAAAATCAATTAGGATCTATAGATGAAACACCCTATTATGGAGTACAATACTTCTAATGAATAATTAAGTTACACATATCATAGTATTGTCATATATACATTTACTACAAAACATGAAATATAAGAAAAAGTATAAGTCTATTCCTAATTATGGACCGTTCATTTTGATATAGGAAGATCCAAGTAAGGATTAGGTGTTGGTATTGAGTTGGTCAATCCACAAGGGAATAAGTATCTGGTGGTATATAGGATCCAATTTCCATGCAAAAATAGTAAAGTAGAGTATAAAACCCCAATTTTGGGATTGTAGTTTGCTTTCAAAAATAACATCAAGGAACTCATAGTATATGAAGACTCATAACTAGTGATCAACTAGGCTAGAAATAAGTATCAGTGAAACCTACCATATTTAAAGAGATACAAACATAGATCTTGGGATTTAATTGATTCATTTGAGGCTTTCAACATAGTGGCAATTCAAAGAGACTAAAACCAAGATGTTAACTCATGAGTTGATTTAGCAATAAATTTGGCACCCCTATAAGAGTCAAAATTATAGAAGTTATCCATCGAACTAGTAACTTGTCCATCAGTATATAAAAACATTGATAATTTTTAGGTGTTTGATGATGATCATTAGATCATCTAGTTTCTGACCAATTTGTGGATAATTTGAGTCCCAAATAATTGATGATGAGGAAAGAAGCCATCTATGTCACATGGAATTAGATGAAAAGGATGTCATCTAACTAAAGGAAAATGATATCCCATTAGGGATTATTACCTTGGAAATAACCTTTGATACATATCCTCAAGCCCAATAATAAAGACAAATCAAGGTTAATGAGTCTAAGTTGAACTTAGAGAATTTGGGTGATGAAATAAACTTACATCTTGTCAATATTAGTTTAAGCTACACTCTAGATGAGAGATAAAGGGTCAAGGACCTTATCAATAGATATAAAAATATGATTTCATGGACATATAATGATTTGATTATATTTAATCCTAAGGTCATCACCCATAGAATTCCACTCAAGCCATATCATAATCCATTTAGGTAGAGACAGAGACCAATTAATCCTATCCTAAAACCTCTGATCTAGAATGATGTAGAGAAACTATTAAGTGCTAGGATAGTCTTTCCTATCAGGTATTCAACTTAGGTGGATAATCTAGTTCTAATTAGAAAAAATAATGGTGAAATTAGGTTATGTGATGATTTAAATAATCTTAACAAATATTATAAGAAAGATAACTATCCTCTACCCTTTTTGGATGAGGTGGTCCAGACTATGAGCAGTTCTAGAATGATGTCTTTCTTCGATGGATTTTCAGGATATAATCAAGTGCTAATTAAATTAGAGGATAGAATGAAAATTACATTTACCATAAAGTGGGGAAATTATGCATATAAGTGGTAAGTGGATGCGATTTGGATTGATCAATATAGGATCTACCTTTCAAAGAGCCATAGATTAGTATTCTAAGGGCTAATAGGTAAATGCATAATTATATGCATGGACAATCTCACTGTTTCCTCAAAAAATAGGGATGATCACATAGACCATCTTCAGTCCATCTTTGAAAGATGCAATAAGTTTGGTATCTCATTGAACCCCAAAAAGAGCATATTTGGAATTGCTGAAGGCAAGTTGTTGGGATATATTATCACCAAATATTGGATCACCATTAACCCATATATAATTCAAGGAATTTATAGAATAATGTTCCCAAATAGAAAAGAGGATCTTAAGTCCTTATTTGGGAAAATTAATTTCATAAGAAAATTTATATTAAGATCTACAAAAATTGTTAGACCCTTAAACGCAATGCTTAAAAAAGATGCCAAAGTGGAACGGACACCTAAAGCCAAGAAGTCTTTCCAAGATATAAAAAAGGCTAAATTATAGGCCCTAATATTTGTAAGCCCAAAATTCATTAAGGAATTCTTCCTATACTCACTCTCTTTAAAAAATACAATCACGATTGTACTCATGTAAAATAATGAGGAGACTAAACATTCTATTGTTTTAATGAGAAATAACTTAAAAGATGCAAAACTTAAATATTACCAGATTGACAAATAAATATTTGCCCTTATCAAAGTGATAAAGAAGTTCTAACACTACATTCTTAGAAATAAAACCATTGTTATTGTACTAGATCTTACTATCAAGATTACATTAGGACATAATGAGTTGTGAGAGCATAGGGGAAAATGGATGACAAAATTACAAGTGTTTGACATTGAGATTAAACTTGTCAAGATTGTTAGAGGATAAGGTGTTTTTTAGTTGATGACTGAACTAGACACACATATCACCATCAAATAAGTTTACCAAACATAAGATTACCAATAATAATGGTATTAAAATATCATTCAATTCCTACTCACTAGAACATGTTCCTAGGAACTTAAAAGGGAGCAAAAAAGAGCCTCGAGGCTCAAATCTACTCATTATATGATCATGAAGTGAATTATCTATAGGAATAACTATGAAGGCATCTATTTGATATGCGTATCATGTGATGAAGCCCAAGAGATTATGGATAAAATACATCAAAATAATGGTAATGGATATCCATATAGAAATATTACAACCCATAGAATCCTTAAAATGGGTTATTATTGGCCACTCCCATGTAAGTACATGCCACAAATGCTAAGTTTTGGCCAAAAATAAATGTTCACACAGTAATGCTATTGTAACCTATGATCAAGGGTAATCCATTTTCACAATAGGGCTTAGGTTTGTTGTTGTTATCAAATCAAACTCTCTAGATGGGCATAAATGTGTGTCCACTGTTATTTATTATTACACTAAAGTGACTGAAGTGACAACCACCAAGAATTCAAGATCACAATATGTGATAAATTTCCTCAAGGAACATATAATGAATAGGTTTACTACTCTTATTTCATTGGATTATGACAATGGTCCAACATTCTAATAAGCTAAATTTATATAATGGGCCCATGACAATCAGATCACCATTAGATCATCCTCTAATCACTACATGCAAGGGAATGGATTAGATGAATAAAATAAAAGTAACCTCATTTATGCTATCAATAAATTATTTATGGATAAACTTAGAGAGTGGAATGTATTATTAAAATATGCACTATGGGTAGATCAAACTCAGTACAAGTAGGCCCTTAAAGCCTCACCATATTTGCTAGTCTATGGGAGGCAACCAGTAGGCCCAATCATGT
This sequence comes from Torreya grandis, assembly GCA_037957365.1. Taxonomy (NCBI): domain Eukaryota; kingdom Viridiplantae; phylum Streptophyta; class Pinopsida; order Cupressales; family Taxaceae; genus Torreya; species Torreya grandis. The sequence goes on from JARHVA010001780.1 coordinate 2,573,770, forward strand.
TTAAGTTTCCAACATATCAATTCATGTAGGAATAAATTAACCCCTATGAGAGGATAGAGTCCAAATTGATAGATATTATAGAAATGGAAGACTCTAAGACTGAAGCCCTACAAAACTTTAGTAGGCATCAAGATATCATCAAAAATGGTCTGATAAAAGATAAAAATATAAAGCATTCAAGATTTTTGAACTAGTGCTCCTATGGGACAAATCCCATGAAAATAAAGGATAGTATGACAAGTTTACACCACTATGGATATGACCTTATTAGATCTATGATATCCTAGGTAATAATGATTTTTCATTTGAAGGACCTCCAAGGTAACAAATTGATATATCTGATCAATTGATAATTTTTGAAGTATTACTTCATGGATGATCCATCCAAAGATGTCTATGAGTAACAAAAAGTGTCTTAGTAGAGGTAAGGGTGGGTTAGATTTGATTTATTGTTTAGTTTCCTACTTCTAATTATTTATTTATATTAAAGGTAACTATCACTTTCTAGATTAATTATTCTCACTTTCTACATGTTTTTTTGCTTAGGCTAGTTTCTCATTTGTTTTAGGTAGTTTCCCACTTTATAGAATAGATTTAATTTTAGTTTCATGGTAATATGACTGATCAATATTGCTATAACCAAGAAATAACCTATTTAAGTAATGTCTTGAATCTGTGTTTTGAATTCAGCTTAAATTAATGGGTGTTACACCTTATATAATAAATTTCTTAATCCAGGTAAGAAATGGGAGAATTAACTATGTAAATATTCTTTGGGTCATCTTATTTGATAGATTTTGTTTGGAAACTTTATTTTGGGAACTTTCTCTTCAAAATTTTGATTTCTTACAACTTTTTCTTTAATAATTTTAATTCGACAAATTTTTTTTGGGAACTTTATCTTCAATATTTTGCTCTTCAAAAAATTTCCCTTCAATAATTTTTTTTATAACTTTCATCTTCAACAACTTCCTCTAATAAATTTTCTCAAATGACAATATTAGTCTTTGGGAATTTTTTTTGGTATTTTGTCTTTTGGGAAAAGTTTCATGAATATCCTTTGAGAACATTTTGGTCTTTAGATAATTTTTTTCAGACTCTTGGATTTTAAAAATCAAATGATTTAGATTAAATTAAAGCATCGACACTTGAATAAACTACACATTGATAGGTGTCAAAAAGAGCAGTACCATGATACCCCTTCAAAATGAGTAAGCATCATACATGACATGTCCACTAGGCCAAGGTGATCATGTTTAAGTTAAATGAAGATGCCCAGATTAGATACATTAGTGATTAATGGTGAATGAACTAAACTTGAATGTTTAAAATATATAACATTGAGATGGTAACCAACTTCACATCCATTGATTATCAATGAGCTCGAGCATATATTTCCCTATGAGAATTTAAGCCCTAGTTACATTCAAATAAGTTATAATTTACATAGGAGAGTGCCAATTCACCATTATAAATAACTCAAATTACATCAAATCTAAGAACTAATAATGGCATCCTCATCCAAAACATATAAGGGAGCCTAAGAACCATCCATATTTTCTATCAAAGATTGAATAGAGTACATGGATACAATTTTGATGCCTCCATATTTGATGGTACTTATGCTAACTACTCAGATCTATGGGAGGCTGTATAAATCATAAATCCATTCACCCATGAGGAAGATGCCTCTTCAAAATAATAATTAATAACAAGTGTACTACTTCCCTTCAAATAAAAAAATTGTCTTTATACTACTACTAACCTAAGGTCATGTTATGCATTGACCTTTTACATGATTTATTCTTCTAGGGGAGGATTGTAGATGGAAGTTTCATCCACTACATCAACAACACCACTGTTATCACCTACATATTAGGGGAGGAATTTTAACTTTATTTATTCTTACTAATACTATATGCTACATTTTATTTGCATAGTGTATCTATTTGGAGGAAGAAAAATAATATAGAAAAGACAATGAGAAGATAACTTCTCCATAGAGAAAACATTTTGCTTAAGGATAAAAATCATGTTCTTATCCCCAAATTTTAGATGGGAATTCAAATTTGTATGACACTAATAAAACATTTGTATGATCACATAACCATCCATTTTCTTCACTTGGAATGGGTACCATTTCTTGACCTATTAATCACCTCAAAATTCACCTTCACATTAGGGGAGACTATCAATGCCCGATTGCATAAACTAATATTGTATAAGGATATAATGCCCCAAAGTGGAAATTTTTACATGATGTGTTACCTATTGTATGTTATCATGGGTACTATCTACAAACACAATGGGTCTCTCTAGGACCCAAATCCTAAATATATCAAAAATAGGATACATGATGTCTATTCATTTATTCCTATTTATGCATATGCAAGGAATATATTAAGGATTATAGATTTTTTTTCCTACACTATGTCAAAAATAACACCATCATCACCTATATATAAGAGGAAAAATTTCAAATGTGTTTACACTTTCCAACCCTAGATGTTAAATTTTATTGGCATAGTGTAGATCTTTGGAGGTAGAACAATAATATAGAAAAGACAATGAGAAAATGGCTTCTTTGTAGAGAAACCTTTTCACTCAAGGGTAAAAATCATGTGCTTGTCACCAAAATCTAGATGGTAATTTACATTGGTATGACTCTATTGAACCATTTGTATGGTCACCTAAGCATCCACTTAATTCATTTGGAATGGGTACCATTTCTTGACTTGTTGATCAGTTTGGAACACACCTTCGTATTGGGGGAGATTATCAATGCCCAATTACATGAACTAATAATGCATGAGGATAGAAGGCCCCAACGTGGAATTTTTTTACATGATGTCCCACCTTATTGATGTTATCATGGGTACTTTCTATAGACACTATGGGTCTCTCTAGGACCTCAATCCTTAATATATAAAAAAAAAGATATGTGATGTCTATTTATTTGTTCATATTTATTCATCTGCAAGGAATATATTGAGTATTAAAGAATATTTATATCCCCAAGTTTGGAGGGAAATTCATGAAGAACATGCCCAAATCTCTAAAAATATCACCAATTCACTCATGTATTTTGGAGACTATTGGTTATATCTAAGTTACACCATGATAATGGTAATTGGGCATAGGGTTCATCCTCTATGTCTCCCTAAATATGTCCCTAAAAAGATAGATGATAAATAAATTACCATATTAGTTATGGAAGGGGATTGATGAAGATTTAGACATAAGATAGAAGATCATATTTATGGCTCTCATCTGACAATTGGGAGGATGTGTTACACCTTCTATAGGCACATTGGGGAAGTTGACAATGACAGGAAAGCCTATGACTTGGATACCTTAACCCATAGAGATTGGGCCCCCCATGGTAAAGTGAAATAACATGTTCAAAATATAGGTATTCACTATCCATGTGACCACAATTTCCTATTTTTGAATACAAAATATGATGCAAAAGGGATAAAACAGATAGAGTAAGTGAAGATTTACTCAAGGTAATTCAAGAATATCCTTCCATCACACTTGAGCAAGAAAAATACAAAATTACACCAACATGAGGATGGATATATTCATATTTTTGAAACAATAGACCTTTCCAACAATCATAAGATCAAAGTCAAGACCCACAAAATCCACCCACTATGATGACAATTGTAGAGCAAGAGCAAGGTAAAGGGAAACTTCATTTTCTATAGCAAAAATATAAGAATAAACTCCTATAGTTTAAGTACCCACCATTGAATTGAGGAAAATAAAGTAGGAACATAATAAATAAATAGTTCATGTAAAGGAAAAATCTATTGGGAAGGAAGATGGACTTATTTGTATAGAATCCTCTAATTTAGAAGACCTCATACCCATTATGGTGACTTTGGCAACCACGAAATCTAGTGTGATAGTACCTCCTACTAAAAAACAAGTTCATGCTCCTTCAACTGAAAAGATAAATATATGATATAAGATAAAATCAAAGGTAGTAAGGCCTCAGATGGAGTCCACAGAGGGACCAAGTGAGTAGACACTACCCTTAATTGAAGATCATCTAGTAGATGACATAGATGAATAATAACTATAGTATCCAAAGTTTTGAGCTTATTATTGGAATCACAACCAATGAGAGAGGGGATGAATAAGTGTAAATTTTTTTCTTTCAATTCCATATTTCATTCATTAACCTTTCAAACCAATATAGTGATCAAGCAATGTATAAAGAAACAATCACATACACATGAATAAAGATATCAACATATGAACATATAGATATATGGGAAAACCTTATGGGGGATAAAAACCATTGACACACAACTTGGACTATAGTCCTATAAGTAATGGATCAATATTTAGTGAGGCATCAAACCCACAAGGAACACTAACCCATTACTATTCAAGCACCAACTCAACCAGTCCTTTGGCAAGCTCTTACTTAAAAGTAGGAACCAACCCCATAGGTGACTCAAAACCAACTTATCCACTTCAAGGACACTTCTAAAAGCACAAAATTGCAAGGAAGATCCCACACCTTCTTGAATAATCACCAACTCATCCAAGATAAAATTGATCACCTTCACAACGCCTTGTTTCTCAACCAACAAATAATGACCTCTTCTTCATCTCTTTATTTGATATATCCACTATCATACATCAGGAACACATATCTAATGAATATCTGATGGTGTCTTAATCAACATAATATCACACCTTCAACATTCTCAAACTACCTCTTCAAATAAGTAAATCTTCCCTTCTTTTACTTCACTCAAACAACCCTCATATGGATTGATTAGGTCCTATGAATTTGATCATCACACTTAGTTATTATATAAGATAATCATGAATTATCCTCTACTCCCATATTATGGTCTACATGACCTCTTTATTCTCCTTAAATATCTCTTTTCTTCACTTACTCTCTCATTGTACTAACTCACCTAAATAGGACTATTATGCCTTCTTTTTATACTTGACTCTTGCTCTCACCTACCTTGGTTAGATAAACAAATATCCATAATTGGATCACCATTTTAATAGATTAATACACACATTTAAAAATTTAAACACCCACTACATAGGTTGGTCATTACTCATAAGGACCAAAACCACCATTAGGCCTAATAGAGACCTAATTCAATTAGGTCTTCTCAAGGCACACATGTCACCTTGACCACCTTGGAACATTTTAAGCCTCCTCAAATAGATGAATCATTTCAAAAACACTTAAATTAAACCCTTTATAATATCACATTTCCCCCCCAATACATTTACCTTATTTGACTCCTTAAACCATGCCATTAGGCCTACTCACAAATAACCCTTCTCACTACTAGAAAGTCTGCTTTCAATATCTCAAGAATAAACTCAACTTTTACATATAAACATATCAAAAAATCATATGGATATAACATTCATGACCTTAGGGTCATCATAATTATCATTTTATTTCACCAAACATATTAAAAGACCTCAAACTGATCATCTTCATATGCTTACTTAGAACTACACACAAGCTTCAAAACCTAGTCAAGAACTTTTGAATTTGTACACCTTCATAGGAGTTTATAATGCATATAAATACATTAAAAATAACATATGATACACACACACACACACATTCACACACACACACACACACACACACACACACACACACACACACACACACACACACACACACACACACACACACACACACACACACACACACAGACACAGACACACACACACACACACACACACACACACACACACACACACACACACACACACACACAGACACACACACACACACACACACACACACACACACACACACACACACAACAACAACAACAACAACAACAACAACAACAACAACAAAAACAAAAAACTTAATGTGAATTGGATTCTTCAACTCTATCCAAATTACCCTAAACTCATCTTTTTTAGAAGACTATTCAGAACTTCCTGAATGATTGAAAACATAATCATGTACAATATCATTTTAAAATATTTAAAAAAAAACTTAAAAGAATTATAATTCACATTAATATTTTTTATGTGACCTCTATTTCATCCTCCAATATATAGGTCACAAGTTCTAGTGTTAACTATTGGTCTTGTAGACCAATTTATCGATCTTCTCTCTCACACTCCTTACACTATCATATAAGCTAATTTGGATTCCATATTAAAACTTATTAAAGTGAATATAAACATTATATAAATAATTTTTAGGTAATATAAATCCAAAAAAAAATTAATATGTGCATTGTATATATTGAATCTTGTCATAGAGTCTCAAACTCTTCACTTCATCTTGCATACCCAAAAATATCATTCTACCTTGAGATTAGTCATGATGACCTTCCATTCCAACCCATATGTAGACACATTAAGGAAATATTGACACATGTGTGTTATCTTATTATATCTCTATATCACTCTTAGATACAAAAACATCATGGTCTTATTTATATAGTTTGACTTACATACACATTACAAAACCTTACTACACATAATCTTAACTCAGTTAGATAGGTCATTTTAGATTAAGAAATATCACCATCAATTTTGATCACTAGGATATATAAAACATATGTACATGGCATATAATTCCAAAAACACTCCGTAATGTTATTATAATCATTACTTCTTCATGATAATTTGACAATAACCATTAATTCATCTTCACTTATATTTGTAATAATCTAATTCACTAGGCCTACTATTGATTGGCCATCTTACAACATCAAATTTTCACACATGAATCTCTAGAAAAAATCATAAAATTACATGGGAAAAAAAATATAGTTATAAGCTTCAAAATACATTCATTGTGAAACTTTGACTCAGTCAACCTTGCCTGCTATACAAAATTTTTGAGAAATAGTGGATTTCCTATAGCTTCCACTCACTAATATACAAGAAAAATGCCACCTAGAATTACTTGGGAATTACTCTACCTGATCCAAAAACCAAAAATTATCAACCAAACCATTATGATCCATTTCCAATAAGATCTTCTATATCAGGTCACTATGAGGGTTTTAGACTAGTTTCCATTATTAACATTTGTTCATAAAACTCTGCCCTTGAAACCAAATCTTAATTCTTAGAAAAAAAAATTAGGACCATTTTCCATATCTCCCAAAGATTTCAATTTCCCATGCAATAGTCACATGTTCTAACAATCATCAAAATTTCCTTCTCATGTCTGTAACTCCTCATTCTACACACACAAGAGACTTCAAACTCATTTTCATGCTTTTTAATTCAACTCAAGACCTTAAACTTCATGAGCACTCTTGAAATAACCCATTACACCTTTGGAAAGGCTCACATGAGCTCTATAACCTTAGAAACTAAACTTGACCCCTCATTAGGCCATAATAGGTTTCTTTACATATTATGTCTTAAACTCCCAATCATACTTTAGACCCTAATTATACCTTAAAACCTCTTGAATTAATCTCAAAACCTCATAATCATGTCATATACCCTCATAATATTCTCACATAATATCGTAATCCTCTAAACCTGATCATGATGCCTCATCATGCCATATCCATGCTTAATAACTAGTCCAACGCATAGACCTTCAATTTACCATACCACTTTAGTATCTTCAAAACACCTTCTATAGATCACTAATCACCTCAAAATATATGAGATAGGATTCACATCATCTCCAATCATTATTATTTGACCAAGTCTCCTTAGACCATATAGGTCACTACCCAAGACTGAACAAGCCTTCTTGGACACACAAGACATGAAGATAATCTCACCCTACTAATCCTGATTGACATTAATGATAGTGCACAAACACATGATGTCAATTAAAACTTTCAAAAATCTCCCCCTTTATCATTTATAGAAAACCAAGAATGAACTAATCATTCTCAAACTATACTGCTCTTCAACAAGTTACTTCTCTCTTAACCTAAATAATCAAGAACTTTCTCCCATAGGTACTTTGACCATCAATAACTTTATCCCCATTTGAAATTAATAACAAAGGGTCATATACACTCTCATAAGGTCATCCACACATATTCAACTGATCCTTGGACTTGACCACTCATAGAACCAAAAATATCCCCCTTTGTCCTTACATACTTCTCTTCAAGATTCACAATCCAACATGGCTTATATCACTTCATAGCATATTCATGGAAACATATAGTTGAAATAGGTCTTGTTAAGAACAAAAAAAAAAAATTATCTTTAGGACTTTAAAATATTCATGTCATTCACAATATGACAAAAAATCACTTTATGAACTTATGAGGTCATCTTCACATCAAAAGAACATTTCAACTCTTGACAAAATCTCTAGAGAAACACCACTTCAATATTATTCAAGATTACTAGAAATTTGTCATGATACAAGAATGATCATATTTAGAATTTTTTTTGCTCATCTTTTTGTCATAACCAACTTGTAATCTCACTCTTCTAACTAACTCCATACCATGGATCACATGATCAATAATTTCTAACTTCAAAGGCATTGGTATTATAGATCAATCTTTAACTCTAACACCACTTGTTCTATTTTTGTTATTTAGACATAGAATTGCACTCAAACAAGCATTGTAAACATGATAACTTCTATAGGAAACATTTCAACAAATCCATCTAACACTCCACTAATATCTATATGTCAAATAAGAGCCATTTTCATCATGAACATTCACATTAGGGTTTATAGTTAAAAGAAGCCTTGAAAACCTCATACCCCTATTCATCATGTCTTTGAGGTAGTTCTTCACAATTAGGATCAATTAGACCATTTAAAAACACTAACAAGATCTTTAAGATCTTAAAAATGCATCCAATTACTTTTACCATCCATCTAAAATGATAAAAAGGTCTACACGACTAATCAAGTCACTCATGTCTGCCAAAAACACAAACCTTAAGCACAATCTTATTTCATTGAAATTTTCTTACATAAAGGCACACTTTCAAAACTTCCTCAATGCATGGAAAAAGACTATAATGAGGTAACAACATCATCCACCACCTAGAACACAAATTCAAGACCAATAGAGAGGTTTTAAAACCACTTTAGTCATCTAGGGTTATTTAAGTAATAATTTAGTCTAAAAACTCTAACTTTGACCCATAATAAATGCACCTATATGGATATCCAAGTCACTAAATCACTTTGAGGATAATCTGGAAGAAGTCTACTTCAACTTTTATTTTTATACTAGCATGTTTTGAGTTATTACATGTCTTTTATAGGTAAAATAATGATCTTAGGTCCCAAAAACTCCAACACAATCATTTGAATTCAAAATCCAATGGTTATATTTTTGAATGCCTAATGATTATTTCACAAGGCACAAATTTGATGACCTTTGGCATGTGACTGCACACATGACCAACTTTGGAAGATCATAACTTAAGATAGAGAATACATCAAGATAAAAAATTTGTAGGGAAGGATCTTAACACTATAGTAAACATCTCTATAAAACCCTTTGCCTAGAGTTGACTTTATAGGTACATGTAATAAATGCACAAACACATTGGTCTCTTCATACCTTCAAGATGTTCAATGATGGTCTAGTTTCTCTTAAGATCTAATAACACTTTTTATCTCTCCAAAGGATCATGAGAAGAAATAGAACCTCACAAATTCATATAGGAAACCCTCATAACATCCTTTATCACCTTAATGACCTGCAGACACTCTTTACACCTAGTCATAACAAAACAATCTTCCTAAATTTTTTAAGCATCTCACACATGCTCCCCCTAACACCATGCACACCTTGGTTCACTTGAATTTGAAAAATCTAACCAATATCTTGAACCATCATCCATACTTATATAGATCTTTTGAACCACCTTGGAAATCCTCTGATGACGTTAAGAATACTTTCAAAAAATATTAACTACTTCAACCTATCTTCCCATTGTCTTATCATATAGTCTTCTTATGCAAATCTCAACCATGACCTAGATCATGTAAATAAATAGACTTCTTAGTTATCTTAAAATTATCCCTTTCTATACTAAGACTAATGCAAACACCTTATTTTCATGAAACATCTACTAAGACTCAGGAAGCATCCACCAATCTTTCTTCTTCTACAAGCTGATAAAAAACTAATCTTGCAACTCACCTTCACAAGCTTATCCATCTTGTGCTTCTAGTATCACCTTTAAGACATTAAGTCTTATCCAAAGGACCTAATCTAATGCCAATTTTTGGAATCAAAACCATTGAGAGGGGGGGGTGAATTAGTTTATATAATTTTCTTTCAATTCTATATATCATTCATTAACCTTTCAAACCAATATAGTGATCAAATAATGCATAGAGAATCAATCACATAAATATGAATCAAGATATCAACACATGAACATAAGAGATATTGGGAAAACCCTCATGGTGGATAAAATCCATTAACACATAGCTTGCACTATAATCCTATAAGTAATGGATCAATATTTAATGAGGCACTAACCCCATAAGGAACACTAACCCCTTACTAGTCAATCACCAAATCAACTAGTCCTTTAGAAATATCCAGCTTACAAGGAGGCACCAACACCCTAAGTGACTCAGCACCAACTTATCCACTTCAAGGACACTTATTTAAGAACCAAATTGTAATGTATATCCCTCTAACTCTTAACTAAGCACCTATTAGTGTAGGTTTTTTAATTTTTCCCTATTTATTAATTAGGGAAATTATATTTTTGTGCATACATGGAGTTTTTCTACATTTGTGGGATAGGCTACCTTATGTGGAGATGTGTGTCATAGATGTGTCATAGGTGTCATAAGAATGTCATAAGTAACTCCCTTGATGGGAGTTACTTATCTATTCTTAGCACCTTGTCACCACCTTTCATGGAGGAGTTACAGTCTATTCTTGGGTGCCTTGACCACCCTTTGTGGAGGAGTTACTTATGTGCTCTCCTATATGTATTATTCACTTTGGCCATCTCATGTTAATAAGATTTTAGTTTTATCCATTTTGTATTGAGCAATTTATCTTCTTGTATAATTTCAAATTGCTTTAGCATCTATGTGGTGTGCACTTGCTTCATCTCGTGTGATCACGTCTCCATTGCATTTGCATTATCTAAATTCTGGTAACAACTCTGATATGGTATCAGATCCACTCCGATAATCATGTGTCGAGTTATGCTATTAGTTTATTCTAAAATTATTACTTTGCTTTCTTAGTAGTTTTTTTGTTTAACTTCGTTGCATTTAAGAGCTTTGGTAGAGTTTCTTGAAAACTCATGCAAATCCATAGGAAAACTTGTTAAAAAAATTACTTCTGAGTTAAAATTTGCCAAGACATCTTGTATAGATCTGTTGTGGCTTCAGCAAAGGTAGTAGAATTCTTTTTTTTGGTCATTTTGTAGGAAAAGAGAGATCTCTACACATCTGGTAGGGTGAGATACACACCAAGCAAGACAACCACAGCAAACAGACATTAGCCATGCCAAGCATCAGCCATGCCAAGTAGACAGTCACAGCCTGGGCTTCTAGTCATAGTAAAGGTATTCTCTATAGCAAGGAAAATGTAGCTGTATGGCATCTAGCATGCAAGAGGCGCATGGTAAGGTAGTGGAAAACTGCCAGGACTATCCTTTTTTTAAAATGGCACTTTATTTTCTGGTTTGGCCTCCCATGTGGACCCTTAGTCACTTGGCATCCTTTTTTATACACTTGGCATTTTTTTTATACACTTGATTTGTCTCTTTTGTGATAAAGTTTGCACTAGAAGTGTTAACTCTGAGTTGGAAGTGTTATAGTCTGTGTTGGAAGTGCTAAAATCTGCATTGCGTTGGAAGTGTTGGAAGGGTGCATGTTCATTGGTGAAGCCCTGATCTCATCTTCTTGGTAGTGCCTATCAAGGCCTAAGACATCACAACAATAGCTATCCACCTTTCTTTCCTCTTATAAAAAAAAGTAAAAAAAACTAGCTGGAAATTCATTTTTTTGCCTTACTAGTATTTTTTTACTAAAAGAGGAAGGTAAACTTGCTTTCATGCATACTGAGACAATCAGTTAAACTTGATTTCACAAAGACATTTTTATTTGGATTCCTCACTCTGTGTTGCATCTGATGAGTGGTTGGAAGGCCACTTTCTCTCTCAAAACAGGCATTTTAAAAATGTTTTAGTACTATTTTTTTTGCAAAAAGACTAGTTTACAAGAAATTGAACCTTTAATATATTGCAAATGGTGGCTCATATTTGGGTGCCATTTTTTAAAAAAGTGTTTGTAATTCAATTATCCATAGCGTAGGCTTATTATTTGTCAAAAATGCACTAGTTTATAAAGTGCCTAAAATTTGGGTCTCTTGGGACGCATTTTCAGCTGTGTTCGACGTCCTGTTTGCTTAAAGTCTTGCACTAATTACTATAAGACACATTCTCAGCTGATCTTGACATATTTTGAGCATGCACTTTCATATTTTGGGGGGCTCAAAATTTTGGTGGGTGTGATTACATTTCACAACTTGCAAATCTTTGCTTTCATTCTCCTTTCTACATAATTTCACAATTTGCAATCAACACAACTTCACCTAAATTCAGATTAAAATGGATTATCTTCAACATAAAACCCTAACACCCTTTAAATACCATGAATTTAAGGTTAAAATGTCAATCATTCTTAGAAGCAAAGGGTTGTATAGGATCACAATGGGTACTGAAGTAGAACCTAACACTGATGCTAAAAAGGTCAAGTGGTACAAACGTAGTGATGAAGCTTATGGATTACTAAACTTGTTTGTGTCTCCAAAACTTATCTTCCATTTAAAAACCTCCAAGACTCCCAAAGACATATGGGACACCTTAGAACTCTTATTTGGGAAGCTTGATGAGATGAGAGGTCATGAGCTCGAAAACGAACTCATAAGTCTAAGTCCTAGCAACTTTGACACCCTACATGACTTCTTCACTAAGTTTAAGGCCCTTAGATTGAAATTAAAAGAATGCAGGATAGAGAAGAAAAATGGCCAACTCATCCTTTTTATTCTCTCAAAGTTAGGTCCAAGCTATTCAGTCTTTGTCTCCACTTTCCATGCCACAAAAAGTGCCCTTGGCACTACATGGAAAATGCCTTCTTTGGATTCATTCATTGCCAACTTGACTAGGGAGCAAGATAAGCTAATTCAAATGGGCAAAATGAAGTATACTCAACCCCAAGCTTTGATAGCTAGAAATGGTAAGGATAAGACTTCAACAAAGGAGAAGAAGAAAAAGAACAAAGACTAGGAGAAGAAGAAAGAAAACAACAATCCTGCCAAAAATAACACTAAGTCTTCCTCCTCCAATGCTAAACCTAAGAAGGAGAAGGTTAAGTGTGCCTATTGTAAAAAGATAGGGCATGATGAACACAAATGCATGAAGAAACAAATAGATCACCTAACTTATCTTCTAGAGAAGCACAACATAATTGTTCTAGAGTCCATCAAGTAGAATTCATCTACCCAAGATTCTACCAAGGCAAAAGGTAAGGGTAAGGAGAAAGAAAAGGGCAAGGCCCTTGTAGCAACTGCAACTTCTACAACATCATGGGTCATTGATTCAGGTGCTTCTCACCACATGGACTCTTCACTAGTTGTGTTTTCATCTTTAGAGCTTTATATCATGACTTAAATTAGTTTAGGTGATGACACATCAATTTTCGTTGTAGGGAGAGGGTTAGTTGAAATGGAAGGAGGAACATTCAATAATGTTCTAAGTGTTCCTTCTCTCTCAACCAATCTCCTATCAGTGTACCAAATCACTCACATTAGTTGAGGCATGAGAGTTGATTTTTCACTAGATTCAATGGCTATCAGGGAGTTGCATAGTGATACTACAGTGGCAGTGGGTAGGGCAGATCACCAAGCAAGGTTATACACCTCACATTTTACACCAGATTCTTCTCCAACAATATTACTGACTCATTCAGATGAAGTTATCAAATTATGGCATGAGCGGTTTGGCCACCTTAACTACCACTACCTTGAACAACTTTGCAAAATGACATGGTCATTGGCTTGCCTCATGTCCAATTCTCAAAAGGACTTTACGAGGGGTGCTCCCTTGGTAAGCATCCCGAAGAAAAAATTGACAAAGGCAAAGCTTGGATGGCTTCAAAACGTTTGGAGTTAGTCCACAGTGATGTATCAAGACCCTTTACCAAACCATCTTTCACAAGGGCCAAGTACATCCTCACTTTCATTGATGATTTCTCTAGGTACACTTGGATATATTCTCTCAAACAAAAGTCTTAAGTGTTTGAAAATTTTCTAGACTTCAAGGCTCTTGTTGAGAAATAGAGTGAGAAATCCATCAAGGTTCTTTGAACTGATAATGGAGGGGAGTATGTTAACATTAGGTTTGAGTAGTTTTGCACCACAAAGAGGATTGATTTGCAGTGCACAGTCACTTATAGTCCTTCATAAAATGGGGTTGCAGAACACAAAAATAGGTTCTTGAAAGAGATGGGTAGCTATATGATTCACTCCAAATCCTTAGCACCATACTACTAGGTTGAAGCCATCAATTGTGCTTGCTACATTCAAAATAGGGTTCCTCATAAAGCTTTAAAAGGGATAACACCCTTTGAAGCTTGGCATAAAAAGAAACTTGATGTTGAGCACCTTAGGGTTTTTGGATCCCTAGCCATGGCCCACATTCCAAAGAAGAAATTGAAAGCTATGGAATGTCAGTCCAAGCCTTGCATCTTTGTAGGATATCCAGATGGTATTAAGGGGTATCACCTTTTAGATCTAATCACTCATGAGTTGTTCATCGAGAGAAGTGTCCACTTTTAGGAGAGTCCTCAAAACTCAACACATGACACTTCTTCTCCCTCATTGGATCTACTTCTTCATGATGATTCCTCATCAGATTCAAAACAGCCACAATAGGTTCTTGAGCTAGAGACATCTTCTTCTTCTTCAAGTTTAGATAGCAAGGACAGTGATGCAAAGTCATCCACCTTTAGTCCATCAGAGGATGAGGAGTTAGCACTTGACTCACCCACTTCCAGGCCACTTTGGGCCAGACAGACACTTGAGAGTGTTGGCACTTGGTTAGGAGATCCCATAGATAACAGACTTACTAGGGGGGATTTTCAGAGAGATCCAGATGCCTTCTTTGCTTCAGTTTTAGATCCACATACTTTTTGAGAGGCATCAGGGGTACCTAAGTGGGATAATGCTATGGAAGAAGAATATTCTTCCTTAATCAAAAATCACACTTGGGACTTGACTTCACTTCCTAAGGGAAGAAAGATGGTTCAATGTAGGTGGATATATCAGACCAAGTTTGTAGTAGATAGGTTAGTTGATAAGTATAAGGCATGATTTGTCACCAAGGGTTTCTCATAGGTGGCAGGCATTGACTACTCAAAAACCTTTGCACCCATTGTAAAGATGACTTCTATCCAACTCACCTTGGCTATTTCCGTAGCACATAGTTGGGATGTGCACTAGATGGATGTGAAGAGTGCCTTTCTTCACAGAGACCTAGAGGAGGAGATCTACATGGAGCAATTGCCAAGATTTATTCAAGATTCTTTCTTAGTATGTAGACTTAGGAAATCTATCTATAGACTCAAACAAGCCCCTCGGGCATGGTACGCCAAGATGGATTCCTTACTTCTCACAACGGGTTTCACTAGGTGCCATTCTAACCCCAATGTCTACTTCTTATGCAAGATGATTCGCTCCTGATTTTGGTTCTATATGTTGATGACCTTTTGATCATCGAGAGTTCTTCATCAGCTATTAAAATGGTGAAAACATCTCTCCAAGATAGATTTGACATGATAGACTTGGGTTTGTTGCACTACTTTCTTGGCATCTAGATCTCACAGTCAGATTCAGGGATTTCTCTTACACAACCTAAGTATGCTCTTGACTTATTGGCTCAGTTTCACATGGCTGATTGCAAGCCATCTCCAACTCCCTTTCTATTAGGATTCAATCTTGAGGCTAACTATTCTTCACCATTGGTTGATGCCACTTGGTATCAACAACTTATTGGTAGTCTCATCTACTTGACTCACACCAGGCCTAACATAACATATACAATGGGACTTGTCTCTATATTTATGCAAGAAACTTATGAGCTACATTAGAAAGCAGCTAAGAGGATCTCGCATTACATATAGGGTTCACATAGATATGGGATTCATTATAGATTTGGCATAGAGGTTGACTTGGTTGAATATACAGATTTAGACTAGGCTAGCGATTCACAGACTCGTAAATCCACTATTGGTTATAGTTTCTCTCTAGGTTTTGGTTCTATCAATTGGTCTATAAAGAAGTAGAATGCTATTGCTATATCATCTATAGAGGCAAAGTACAAGGGAGCTGTTAATGCAGCTACTGAGGCTATTTAGCTTCAGGGGATTCTTTCTGAGTTTGGCATTCATATCAGGCAGCCCACCATCACTTATTGTGGCAATCAGAGTACCATTTAGATTTGAAAGAATTTAGTTTAGCTCCAATGGACCAAGCACATAGAGATTCACATGAATTTCATTTGGGAGATTATTCATAGTCAGGTCATTGACTTGATATTTTTCTAGTCTTTGGAGCAAGTTATAGACATCTTCACCAAACCTTTCACCAAGAGCAAGTTCATTCATCTACGAGCCCTTCTTGGGGTGTGGTCTACATCTATAGCATAATCATCTTCAGGGGGGCCTTCTAGCCTCTTCATTTATTTTATGTCTCTCTTTTGTGGGGGGGGAGTTTTCTCCTATAGGTTTTCTCCTTTTCTCTATCTTATGGGAGATTGCATGTGTACATGGGTACCTCATTAGGCCTAGTTGCTTGGACCCATTTTATATTTCCACACTACCCACCTAAGCTGTGCTTATGGGGGGTATTAGTGTAGGTTTTTATTTTTCCCTATTTATTAATTAGGGAAATTATATTTTTGTTCATACATAGAGTTTTCCTATATTTGTGGGATAGGCTAGCTTATGTGGAGATGTGTGTCATAGATGTGTCATAAGAATGTCATAAGTAACTCCTTTGATGGGAGTTACTTCTCTATTCTTAGCACCTTGTCACCACCTTTCATGGAGGAGTTACAGTCTATTCTTGGGTTCCTTGACCACCCTTTGTGGAGGAGTTACTTACGTGCTCTCCTATATGTATTCTTCACTTTGGCCATATCATGTTAATTAGATTTTGGTTTTCTGCATTTTGTCTTGTGCAATTTATCTTCTTGTATAATTTCAAATTGCTTTAGTATCTATGTGGTGTGCAGTTGCTTCATCTCATGTGATCACATCTCCATTGCATTCACATTATCTAGATTCTGGAAACAACTCTGATAACATGAATTTAGCTAAGACAAACTTGATCGCCTTCACAACATCTTATTGCTCAACCAACAAATGGTGACTCTTAATCATATATCTATCTTCTCTATCCAATATCATACATTAAGAACACATATATAATTCAGATCTGATGGTATCTCAATCAAAACAATATCAATTCTTCAACACTCTCAAACTACCTCTTTAAATAAGCAAATGTACCCTTCTTCTACTTCTCTCAAACATCCCTTATATGGCTTGATTAGGTCATATGAATTTGATCATCATACGTAGTAATTATATTGGATATTCATGATTCATAGTTTTCTCCCATTTTATGGTATACATTACCTCATTATACTCCTAAAATATATCTTTTCTTTTATTAATTTATCATTGAAATAACTCACCCAAATATGCCTATTATGCTCTAGTTTTATACTTGAATGTTACTCTCACCCACCTTGGTTGGCCAAATAACTATCCATACTCAAATAACTATTGGAATATATAAATACACAAATTTAAAAATTGAAACACCCAATATATAGGTTGGTCATTACTCATAAGGACCAAAAACACCATTAGGCCTTATAGAGACATAATGCAATTAGGCCTTCTCAAGGTACACAATTCACCTTGACCACCTTGGAAAATTTTAAGCCTCATCACATGGATTAACCATTTAAAAAATACTTAATTTATACCCATTATAAGATAAAATTGGGTCCCCAACACCATTTATCTTATTTTACTCCTTGACCCACGCCATTATGCCTACTCACAAATAGCCATTCTCATTACTAGAAAGTCTGCTTTGAATATCTCAAGAATACACTCAACTTTGACATATAAACATATAAAAAAATCACATGGATAGAAATTAAATGAAATTAGGGTCATCTTAATGTTCATTTTATTTTACCAAACAAGGTATAAGATCTCAAAATTATCATCTTAATATTCTTACTCAAAAAACAAGGTAGAAGATAACAAACTAAATATGCTTACACAGAACTACACACAGGCTTCAAAACCCAATAAATAACCTTTGACATTTCAAAAATTCATAGGAGTTTATCATGCATATAAATACATTAAAATATAAACTATGATACATATATAACAACTTCATGTGCATTTTATTTGTCAACGCTATCCAAATCACCCCAAACTCATCTCTTCTAGATGACTACTCAAAACTACTTGAATGCTCCAAAACATAGTCATGTAGAATATTGTTTTCAACTATTGTAAGGAAAATTAAAAGACTTATAATTAAAATAAAAATCTATTTTGTGACCTACAAATCATCCTAAAATATATAGGTCACAATTTCTAGTGTCAAATATTGGTCTTGTATACCAATTTATAGATCTTCTCTCTCATAGTCTTTACATTGTCAAATAAACTAATTTGGCTTCCATATTGAAACTTATTAAAATGATTCTCAACATTATATAAATAATTTAAAGGTAAAATATATCCCAAAAAACATAAATATGTGAATTGGATACATTGATAATTGTCATATTGTCTCAAACTCTTCACTTCATCTTGCATACCCAGAATTATCATTATGCTTTGAGAACCGATCATGATGACCTTTAATTATAACCAATATGTAGACACATTTATGAAATATTTAAACATGTGTGTGATCATATTAAATATTTATCTCCCTCTCACATACGAAAATATCATGGTCTTATTTCAAGAATTCAACTTATAGACCCATTATAAAATCTTACTACATCTAGTCTTAACTCACTTAGCCAGGTCATTTTAGATTAAGAAATTTCAACATAAATACTAAAAAAAAATCTCTATATAACATATGGAAATGTAATATAAGTCCCAAACCACTCCTCCATGTAATTATAAGCATTACTTATTCATGATAATTTGACTGGAACCTTCAACTCATCTTTGCCTAGATTTATACTAAATTACTTCACTAAGACTGCTAGCAATTGGCCATATTAAAACATCAAATTTGCACACATAAATATATATAAAATATAATAAACCTACATGGTCATAAAATATAATTCAAAATATTCAACCTCCATTCATTGTGCAACTTTGAATCGGTCAACCCTGCATGTTATATAAAATTTCTAAGAAATAATGGATTTCCTATAGCTTCCACTCACTCATATGACATGAAAATGACACATATAGGTAACTAGGAGATTAATTTACCTGATTCAAACACCAAAATAGATTAAATAAAACATTATGAGCCATTTCCAATAATATCTTCCATATTGGGTCACTAAGAGGGTTTTAGTAATGTTTTAGACCAATTTTCATTTTTAACATTTGTTCATAAAAATATTCCCCTAAAACCAAATATTAATTCTTGGAAAAAATGTTTAGGATAATTTTACATCTCTCCCCAAGAGATAAATATACCATGTAATAGTCACACATGCCAACAAGGATCAAAAGTTCCTTCTCAGGTCTACATCTCCTCATTCTGCACACATAAGAGACCTTCAAGATAATTTTCATGCTTTCTACTTCAAATTAGGATATTAAAATTCATGAGAAATATTAAAACAACCTCTTATACCTATATAAATGATCACATGAGCTATAGTACCTTATAAACTAAAATTGACCCCTTATTAGGCCACACTAGGTTTCTTTGCATGTTAGGTCTTGAACTGCCAGTCATACTTTAGACCTTGAATATAACTTAAAACCTATTAAAATAATATAAAAACCTCATACTCATGTCATATACCCTCATACCATGATCACACAAGCTTACAATCTTCCAAACCTGATCATGATGCCTCATGATGCCATATCCATGCTTAAGAACTAGTCCATCACATAGACCTACTAGTCACCATACCACTTTGGTATCTTAAAGAAAGTTTATATAGCTCAATAATCACCACCAAACATATTATATATGATCCACATCATCTCCCATCATTATTATTTGACCAAGTCTCCTTAGACCATATATGTCACTACCCAAGACTGAACAAGCCTTATTGAACACATAAGATATGAATACAATCTCACCCAAATGATCCTTCTTGACATCAATGAAAAATTAAAAAAATTGTAAAAACTTAAAGTAAAGTCACCTCTCAGGATTGACTAATAAAGTAAGGGTTTGTTACCTACTCCTCCCTTAGGCCACTCTCTTGTTATCTCATTGGCATTTATCACTTTTGTCCCTACTGTCTCATTAATTCCATTGGGAACTATCTCCATATTCATTACCAAAACCATTAATTTGGTTGACACCTCTATTTATATTACCACCAAAAAACCCATTACTAAATTACCAGCATCCTCAACTCAATTGATTTCATCCATGCCTTCCTTAGGAGTTATTAAGACCATGATAATGGTGGCCACTAAGAACAATATAAGGAAGAAGCCTGTCTAGATTGTATACCAAATGACACATTTGGGGAATGTATATTGGTAAAAAATAATATGGCCTTCCATGTCCAATCCAATTCCTAAGGACGAGCCTTCAAAGGACACCCAAATAGAGGCATAACCATTAGACCCATCATAGTTGACACTTTCTGACTGGGCCAAGGAACCAAGAGCATCAACTTCTAAGAGATCATACCTAAAGATAACTAAGCTACCAACTATGAGTGAATTATTTGATAGTTATATTGTATATATAAAAAGGGTGAGGAAATAAATGTAGAGGACAACATCGGGCAAAACTTGATTTTAAAAGAAAGAGAAGTCTATTTTTTTTAAGAGACAAGATAAAAGAATGGATTAGTCCCCTTTCATTAAGGACATTAAGTCCTATATAGAGACCCATACTGGAGCCTTAATAGAAATATACAAGAGTAATAAATAGGCAAAGATAGAGCTAGAACAAGGATTAGAGAACCTTAAAGAACAATAATAAGTCATTCATGTTGCCTCTAAAATCGAGCAAGATGATCAAAATGCAACCTTATGGTATTATGAGATATTAGACACTATTGGCTCGTTGAGGACATAATTAGCCCCTTAAGTAAATTTAATGACCAGAATTTTCAAATCTTTGAATGAAGATGAGACCAAGTTTATTTTTTTGGTTTTATATACCCCAAATAAGGATTTTAGCCATTTGAACTTAATATCACCCTTGGAAGCATCAAATTCATTAAATTTAGTGGTGATCATGACCCAATAAGTAAGGGAATGGATAACATCTAATGATGCTTTGATATCAAATATTAATGACTAAGATAATTAGGAAGTACAAATTTTGAATGAATTGGAATTGATGAATACATAGGATGGCACAAGGAAGTTGGTAATAAGGTCAATTTTCCATCAAATTTTGTAGCAAGACTCAATTAAATTCATGTAGAGTATACAAGAGTTAAATTTAGAATAAATTGAGGCTAATTTAAGTTATATGATGAAGAAAGCCACATAAGTTGAGATATTTTAGGTTGGATTTAGAGCCAAAAATGTTAAACATGTAAGGTTAATAGCATAACTAAATAGAGTAAATAGACCATATTTTCTTAATATGAGCATAATAAGCGTACAACATGCTATTGGATATAATCACTATCAAGATATGAATTCTAAAAGAATTATATATTCACTCCATCTACTAGTTCAACAACCTAGACTCCAACCAATGTGCTAGTAACAACATCACTTCCATCTACCAGTTTAGTGGCCCAGACTCCAACTGTGACCAAACAATAGATTTTTTGATATCTATCATGTATGTAATTTTGTATGTAGGATTTATTAAAAATAAATATTGATAAATATGTTACATTAAATTCATGTTATAATTAACTGAAGTAATTTTTCCAACATACACATGTTGCATGACTATTGTAATCTATAAGTTGTGGCATGTGTTTTTGAAAAATAGAACTAAACTTAGGTTTTGTTTAATCAAAAATGTAATCTAAAAATTTAATACACTTGGAAGATGAGGATAATCCTTACCCAAGTCTTTAAATACATGTAAAACCCTATTTTAAAGGGTTGGATTTTTGATCAATATGGGAAGAGATCAAGTCATTTATTGTCATGCAATTGTGTTGGTTCTATCTTCTCCCTCTCCTATGTTATTAAGATTTTAGCTTATTTATCTATGTCAATTCTATAATTTTTAAGTGTGAAAATGCTATGGATGATCTTGGTTGTTTTCATTGATATTCTAATCATAGATGTGTAAAATATATTGAAAGTTAGTAAATTTCATTGAATTTAAGCAATTAGTTTAGACTGCACTGATATTCTAAAGTGTGCAAGAGTATAAATTTTAGTATAGTCTTTTAGGTGTGTGATGTGGCTAGTATAGATACCTTCTTGGTTTGAGCTATAATCTCTCAACTAAAGATGTGCAATAAAAACTCTAAATAGATAAACCTTTAGCTGAGACGACTAAGTTTCCTATAACTACTTTCACAAACTACTTAATTGTGTTTGTTCATGAGTTTGAAATAGCTAAAATCAATAAACATTGGTTTTGGAGATACTCATTCACTAAATAAATATCCTAGGAAGTGACCCTTGGAGAATACAAGACTTTATTTTCTACCTTACTTTTCCCTCCTTTTTGATTTTATTTTGAGATATACCCATCATAGAGTAATTCTCCATCTAAGAAACTCACCTAGTGTTTGATTCTTTTAGATTTCACACATCCATCCATATACCTGGTTAAATTACTTGCATGCTCAACCTACTATTCCACCAACTAGCTATTTTATCTGAATACTTGTATGTCATACTCTATAGTGTAACTTCATTCCATAAAGATCCTAAAATGTTAGAGGCTAGCTCATTCAAGTTTTGTGTTGTGCATAAAATCCACATCAATACGTGCCATTTAAAAAAAATAGACATTGGAACACATGGGACAAGTCCACACTAATGGATAGGCAAACAATGTGTTCTTATTTTCTTGGTACAGACTTATCTAGATTGGATAGGGGTTTTTAAAATTGAATTGAGAAAGAAGTGCCTACTGATTAAGGAAATTTAGGAATAGATTAGGGAATTCTAAAAGATTTTAATTTAATTTCAAGACTTGGAAGTCTCTTATATAGATAAATGGTTATTTGAATGGCAAGTTGGCCAAACATGGTAAAAATTTCAAGGATCAATATTGTCAAGCATTTATTGATTTAATTTAATCAACAAGGATATTACTCACATTTATTATACTATTATGTGTCCAAATATGTAAACTATGCAAATTATTATTCCTATGCCTTCTCAATTTGGTCTTAGTGTTTAATATAGTGTCACCTCATGTTAATCAATATTAAAGAGTGGTTCATCAACCTAAAACTATTTTTTAAAATATCAATTAAACATAGAGAGTTTCCATTCCTACATATGAAAATATTACATTGGCCCCACTCCTCAAGATACAATCCTTCAATAAACTATTCAAAGAATGCAAAAATTGTAACAAAAAATTTGGATACTTTTTCAAAGATATATAAAAACAAGTCATACGGTTACTTTATATGATATATTAATCAATAATTTGGATTATGAGGTCTTTGTATATCCTTTTCCCATGGGATTTAAAGCTCTTAATTTTGAATTATTTAATGGGAAGGGCGATCCTTCTAATCATATCAAATCTTTATATGTTTCATGTCTTTATTTTTGAATAAAATGATAAAATATTAACTATTTTTTTTCCTAATTTTTAAAAGATTTATGCCTTGATTTTATTTAATGCCATACTATCAGTATCCATGTATTATTTCAATTATTTTTTTATATTTTCATAGCTCATTTTCAATCAATATTAGCCAAAAGGTCATGTTTGTCTAGTTAGTTCATCTTAAACAAGGACCTAACGAAAATGTTTTTGAGTATGTTAAATTCAAAAAAAATATCATGAAGATCACTCACCATTTACTTTATATGGAATTTTAACATACACTATCAAAGTCTACTTCAACCACATGGTTAATAAATATGAGATGAAGTTTATAGAGGCTAGTATTCTTAAATATGGGACTAGTGTTTGTACCACTAGTGAAGTTAAACATACACAAGGTAAAATGATATTTAAATATAAGAATGAGACTAATTTTTTTTTCAATGTGTTAAATTAACCACCTAAAGGATTTTCCTTCAACAATAGGAGTGGAGAAAATTTACACTATTATATGAGAGTCATCATTAAGCTATTCAAAGATTGCTTGAATGCAATATGATCTCTTTGCCTCTACTATGGTTGGTTGGTTCATCTCAAAATTTATCTAATAATTATGTTACTAATTCATATCATGATTATTAGAGATATTATAAAAATAATATAAATAAATGCTTTTTACTAAGACTTGATTGATAAGAACCAAATAAAAGGACACAATACTAATTCAAATGAATTAGCCAATAAATAAAATTAGCATTTGAAAATATTTACCAACCCTCTTCTAAATCATGCTAATAAAAATAATAAAAACCAAGATGATTATCATATAATATCTCAAAAATATTATTCACCTATTTTTAATGTGCATCCTCTTGACATTTTCATAGGTTTAGTCACACAATCACATAAAGAGATTTTACTACTAACATTCTATAACCATGAGATCCCAAAGAAAAACTAAAATAATGGACCATTATTAGTATAGGATTTCATTGATATACAATTGAGTTTAAAAAAGGCATTATGGTTGATAATGGTTCAAGTATAAACATTTTCACAATGTAATTTATTACTATTCATTGATATACTAAGAAATGTTTATATGTACAACCATTGTTGTTAAAGGATACACTAGTCTCATTTTGAAACCACTTAGGATTACCAAATTACCTATAATGGTAGGTCTAAGACCATTTTAGTGTGGTTTTGTGTATTTTTAGATAATGGGACATATTATGTATTACTTAAATTATGATAACTTAATAAAATATAATTGATCACATCTACATTATTTGGTTGTATAGACTCAAAATTGGAAAGACTAGGTATTTTCCTCTAAATGTGCAGTTAGAATATATTTGGAATTTGTAATTATGGGAGCCTCTTGCCATCTAGTGAACATCTATATATAATATGATTATATAGTGGAATTTTGAGGATTTCCTTGAAATGGGATTAATAAACATGTAGGATGACTTGTTGTAATGAATTTGAATTTGGGATATAACCATTAATTTAGAGGAAAAAACTAGTGGATTTAGACACAACGAGATATCAAGATTGCCTTAAAGGAGTGGTTTCATCTAAAGAGTAGAGATAACTAAAATATAAGTATGTATTAGTCAAATAGTGAATCTAAGCTACTTATAATGAGGAATATGGACATTTAACATCAGAGTTGTCTAAGAATAGAGGGTTGACATATAAAAGTAGAGGAATAAAGTTTTACAATTTTGGAATTTAACATAGGCTAAGTGTGCATATGGAGTGGTCATAACTTAATTGATTTAGAATTGAAATTTAGTTTTATTATCTATATTTTATTTCCCTTTTATTTTATTAATGCAATGAAGTGAAATTACTAGAGTAAAAGGAAGGGTGTTATACTATAAATTATCTATGAAAAATGTTTTTTAATGTATACCACATGCTAAACAATACTTGATGAAATATTACAATGAAACATATATAAATTGATCCTTAGGATAAAAATCTTAAAGTAAAGACAATTAAAATTATATTTAAAATAACAAGGAAAAAATACACCTTTTTTGGAGTAAAAAGTATTAACTAGAGAGGGTATAACCCTTATAAATTTATTCATTGAAACACTTGGATTAGACTGGACATGACCCAATATTCATTAGTTAGATAATTTATGATTAAAAATTAAATATGAACTTGACTTAATCATCACAAAACTTAAGGTTTTTCAATAGTTTGTATTCCCTTTATGAATCCCAATAGATCATTCTAGTGTAAAAATTGTGAAAAAAGTTGAATCAATCACTAGTAATGGAATAAGATTCATTCTAGTCTAGAACTAGTGCAAACTAGTATGAATGGATCTTAGTGTATACATCATAAATAATTACATGAATTTCTATTCCTTCTACAAAAATTAGTGTAAAACTAAGTAAGAAAGTGATCATGTGCTATTCACATGTCCCCAATTTGATATATGAGTATATTTCTTCTGATAACTAAGTAAAAGACCTATATAACATTATGAAACACGTATTTCACATGATACCCAAAATATTAGAAAAATATTTAATAGCAAAGTATATAAATTTGAAACCATTTTTGATTAATAATTGAAAACTATTCTATAGATTGAATATGATTCTATGGATTTTGGAAAATATTGAAATACTAGCCTAGGCCATTATCCAAATTTTATGGTTATGCATGAATGAAATTTATGGGAAAAAATGAATATGTATTATGATCAACTGAGTAATTTATATTATTTTTTGTGTAGTGAATTGTTGAAACTTAGTTTATAAGACAAGCCACTATGTATACTCCCTATTTTGAGTTGAATTGTGAAGCATGCATAATAATTTAATTAAAAATAAAAATTTATACCAATTATATTATGGAAAGATTAAAATTTGGAGTAATAATGGTAATAAGGAGATCATAGCATCATATTGGTAATCTGATCCAAATATTAATGTATGATACATGTAAATCTAAACATGCATAGTGTCATGTCTAGATAGATGTTAGTGATTAGGTATGTAGTGAATAATAATCATATAATGAATATGTGAAACTAAATTATAACTAATTAATTAATATCCATGATTTTTTTCATGTAATAGAAAAACTAGAGAGATGCATCATATCCATCATGGCATCAAAACATTGAGAAAAGCATAACATGAAAGAGTCATGGTCATGATGCACACACAAAGAGTATAGGCAAAATCACATAAAAAAAGTAAAAAGGATAAGGTGCCATATAAAAGGTACATGTTCAAATGTCACTCATATACATATAAGTACTCAGTAAGGCTTGGATCCAAAAATAAGGACTTGTAAAAATGTCCACAATCCAAAGAAGTTAAATGCACACAAAACATGAAGCAAAAGATTAAACATGATAAATGTGCATGAATAATCAGAATTGATATACATAATGAATTCATAACATCATCATATTAAAAAAATTTAGGTATATAATGAGATAAAAATGTAAAAATAAGTGAGAAAATAACAAAAAAATTATGCAACATATGCTACTATAACTGGAAGAATAGGTATAGTAATAAATCAATTAAACCTATGTAAAACTTTCCCTTAGTTATATTATTTTAATTTAAACAAGATGTATAAGGATTGTGACATTTTTTAATATTATAAATTATATATTGTGTTCATTGAGATGAATTTGATAGAATTGGATAAATGCATAGTGTGTGATGGTCTATAAAAGTGCAGTTTTGTCTATGTAAAATTTATGGGTCTAAAACAATTTCAACACCTACATCTACATCTAAAAGTGACAACCTGTATCTTATAAAACTCACTCAATCACACTTGTGATTCATATTTGATATACAAATAGATATATATAAGTAATGCATGCATTTAAGCACAAATCAACTAATGTAAATGAATTACACATATCATACATAGGTATTGATTTTTAGAATTTTTAAAATATTCTATTTTTTATATTTTTTTATTTTTATAAATTAAAAAGGAACATAATAACCAATGAATATTGAAATATCCTCATTAATTAATGGGCATTTTATTTAACATAGGAAGGATGTTCTCTCGTAAATGGAAAGTATCATGCCACTGTGAATTATATGGTCTGAACTTAGATTTTGAAAACTAATTTGGCTCTACAACATCAATGCCAATGTCATGATGATAATTTATAGTATGTTGTGTATATTTTTTATCATGGTGAGCTATATGTAGACATATAATTTCTATCACTATTATGCTGAAATTGTCAATCTAAGCAATATTATGCAACAAATGTACAATCTGGGCCAAAATCACTAAAATGCATTAAATGATTCAAACTTGTCATGTATAGGTGAAAAATTAGGCTAATGTATCCCTAAATGGGGAAATTTATTTTATGTGATTATTATCTTTTCTTAAATCACTTTGAGTCAAATTATGACCATACAAAATGATGCTCTAAACCACTGAATTCTTCTAATTTGGAAGCACATATCATGTGCATGTGTTATTTAACATCCATAATGATCTAAATGGATTTTTTTTTCTATACACAACTAACACCTTTTTATAATTATAATCTAATAAAACTATGACTCAATAAATTGAAATGTCAACCAATTTGATTAAATAAATAATCAATTTCCAAATATTTATAGAAAAATTAATTAAGACCACTTAAATAAATTAAACTAAATCAAGAGCTTAATTGAAAAATCCATTGAAGTTATTGAATATATATTTATTGTAAATTCATTTCTCAAATTTTCATCACCCTATGACATCAGTAGGGTCGCATCCATAATACATTGATGAAATTTATGAGCCTAAGCCATTGGTGTACTAGGAAATGATGGAGGAGCATGTTAATCTTCATTGATAAAGAGTTAGAGCACCAAAATTGGGGAAAATCATGCTTCTTGGCTACTCTTCGAATGAGGGGCACTCTTTGAAAGGTTTGATGGTAAATGCCTTTCTTCAATAGCTCTTATATTTCCTTAGCAATACCCCTTGAGGGAGTAGGCTTAGCACATTATGTCCTTTATGCTTATTTTTGGTTTTTCTATACTAACATATGGAATAAATTTATTTGTAATATTAATATACACTATAGGAATATTTATAACCCATCATGTTATATAATCAATCTATATTAGTTTTTGTTATGCAACACTTTTAATGCCTTGTAATATCAATCTAGGATCTATTGGTGTAGAAAATGGCTTTATATAATCTATGATAAATCACTAATTAAGTGGATTTTAAAGGATAAATCTCCTTGTAAAGTTAACCACTTATTAATTCTTTGAATAGGTTGAACATTTTTAGGTTGATCAATTTACATATGTGATATAACTACAATAAAATTTGGTTGGATAGGGCATTTGTATGGAATACCATGAATTGTGATAACCTCATTAGTGAATAATGTATTTCAAACATATGTGTAGTATAAAAGGTACTACACGAAGCTAATGAATCAAAGGATGTCTTAATAACATATCAAAGAATCCTATAGAACTTGGTGACCACATGTGTTGGAGCAACCTATAGTGGTAATGTGATCTTACCAATAGACATATTAACATGTCCATTACATCCATTGACTACTATTATTGTAGGAAGTAATCCTTATGTCTAACATATATATATATATATATATATATATATATATATATATATATTTACACACACACACACACACATATATACATACATATACATATACATATATATATATATATATATATGTATATGTATAAATATATGTATGTATATATATGTGTATATATATGTATATATACATATACATATACATATACATATACATATATATATATACATACATATATATATGTATATATATATATGTACATATATATGTATATATATATGTACATATATATGTATATATACATATATATACATATATATATATACATATATATATATATATATATACATATACATATATATACATACATATATACATACATAGACACACACACACACACACACACACACACACACACACACACACACACACACACACACACACACACACACACACACAATGAGAGAGAAGTGTGATAGTGCACATATTCTCACTTGAACCATTATCAACCATAACACTCTATATAGGTTGATGAGCAATGTAATATTGAAAAAAAAAGAGTGAAAATCAAAATAAGCATCTACTATCTCATTTTTTGTGGATGTAATAAGTGGTATAGATGGGGATGAAACATGATATGTAATATTAATTCCATTCAAAGTATTCTGTGAATCTATATGAATATGATGATAAGATGGTGGAGGGTATGCATTATATTGGTAATTCACTTTTGATTTATCTATTATTTCTTAACTTGCATGATTATGGAAGTGATCAATGAATATCATCATTAGTCTACTATCACTTGATTGTGTCTTTGTATTTTTGGTGTATGTACCCACATCAATGATGTTCCCATCTATAAAATCTTATATATTATATCTCAAACTAATGCATCTATTGGTATTATTCCTTTATGCTCTATGAAATTTTTAAAAAAAAAAAACATTTGATCAAATCCTTTTAGAATAAGTTTACTAACATAAACCTATTTAATGGGAGGGATAAATATGAAGTGACACTCTAATAAATTTTGTAACACTTTATAGGGAGTTGTTGGAAATTTGATAAATTATATCCTTGGTGGAGAAAATAACATTAGCATTCATTGTCATATTTTTATTACTCTTATTTTAACTTGGATTCACCCACTATGGTAGTTTGAGTCTTTATATTAGAATTAGAAACTTTGTCGGTTACATAATTTATCTTATTCATTGCAAATAGCTTAACCTATCTTTCCTTAACTATGTGACATAAATCAGTAAATGATAGAAACTTCTTGAACATAATGGATTCATGTAAAGGTGGAACTAAAATATATTTTAACATGTATTGTAATTTATTATTTACCATAGGATTCATCATATTTGATAACATGGTCTTATACCATAATACATAATCTAAGAGAGGATCATTGTATTTTTATTTGAAATGAGAAATGTAAAGAATATGCAATATTTTCACTTATGTTAATTGAGAATTGTGCAAGAAATAAATACACCAAAGGATATAATGTATTATTTTAATGATATGGTAAATATTAAAACCATATTAAAGTGTACTCTTTTAAACTTGTGAGAAATAACTTGGGCAATGACCTATTGCTGCATGCATAGTCAAAACATGTTACATGAAATGCTCTCAAATTTTTCCATGGGTCACTTTTTAAAAAATTTCCATCATATAATGTAATCTTAGATGCCACAAAACTAAGTGGTAAAATTTAGGCTTAAATATACTTAGCCAATCGATTATGAAGTAAAGCTTTTGAGTCATGTATCTAATTAGGTTCTAAATCACCCTGTTCCAAATGTAACAAGTTAGTCTAAAGAGAAGAAATGGTTTACGTAAGGGATTACATTAGGAATATAATGTGTGTTAACCAAAGGTGGTGTAGAAATTGACTGAGTAGGGATTGGCATAGTTAATTGACAAAACCCTTATATTTTACCTATAGTAGATGTCTTAGATGATTGAGCCATGCTTTAACTTTTTATTTCCAAAAGAGTTTTCAATAGCTTATGATAATCTCAAGTTTGTTCATAAAATTTTAGTTGAAAATTATTAATAAATTTCACTTTATTAGGTTATGGTAATTCATTATTAATAAGTGTAACTACATCTTGATGTTCATTTTGAGAGTTAATGTTGTCTTCATTATAATGTTCATGTTAGTATTGTCATGCACTTCTATATATTTAGCTTGTTCATTATTATTTTAAGATATTCATATACCCTTATTCTTATCCACCTTATGTGCCATATCAAAATAAATGAGTATGATCAACTTCAATATCTCCTAGTCTAGCACTTTACCTAAATAGATAGAAATAACTTTATTAGATTTCAAGAGATGTGAAATGGAAACATGAAAGATTTTTGTGACCAAATAATTTAATAAATATCAAAATCCCTAATAAAATAATTGTAAATAATAAAAATAAGGAAATAAAATACTAACAACATGAGTAGTTAGGGTTTTTAAATATTCAATAATAAACGGGCCCACTAATATGTTTTATAAAAATTGAAGATTAAGCAGTGTTAATCCAATTATGAAAAATTATTGAGTAAATAAGAATGCATAATATATAAAATAAATACATGATTGATTTGATACTTTACTATTTTTACAAATATGTTAAAATGGGAAAGTACTAAGAAATGGATGACTTAGCTAGAACTTAGGTTTGTAGGATTGCAATAATGACTGTGAAATTAAGCATGAGGCTAGGTAAGGTTTTTGTGAATTAGGAATAGGGATGTAAATTATCTTGGGATAAGTCTATACTATTTGGACTATGCTAACCTACGTTTTTATTTTTAGAGCAAACCAACATCTTTTCAGATTTTTTCCTACGTTTAAATTCTCCCATGATACAGTGGTATGTGTAAAATACTGGTGAAAAGTTATTTTTTGGTGCAATACTTGTATGATTAAGTTCTTGAGATAATGACATGTGACTTTGTTATGGCATTCAAACATATCTCAGGGCTACTTGGGATGTATGCACTTAGAATTGGGTAGAATAAATATTTTCATCTCAATGTGTTTTTAGAATATATATCTAGAATTTGAAATTATGGGAGCCTCGTACTATATATTGAAAAAATGGATAGAAGATGTGCTTATATAGTGGTATTTTTAGGATTTCCTTAAATTGGGATTATGAAACATTCAAGATGACCCATTGTGATGAATTATAATTTGGGGAAAAGACCATTAATTAGTGGGAGGATGAAACCAATGGATTTAGACATGACCAACTAACATGACTATCCTCTAGGTGTGGTTTCATCTTAGGAGTAGACACAACTAAACTGAAAGTATGAATCATTCAAATAATAAGTCTAAGCTACATGGAATGAGTAATATCGACATTCAACATCATATATGCCTAAGTATAGAGGGTCACATGCATAAAAGTATATGAATACCAATCTAAAACTATGGAATTGATATGTTAAGTGTGCATAAGAAGTGGTAACAAGTGCATTGATTTAGAATTAAATATAAATTTTAGTTTCTTCACATATATAAAGGTGTTGAAATGTGTTTAACAAATTATTGTATTTTATATTTTATCCTTTTTACACATGGTGTGCATAATATTTTTCTTTTGATGTGAGTGATATGTAGGAACATACCTCATCTCAAAAGTGGGGCATATATTCTATTTATTTTATCTTTTATTACATGATTTATAGTGGTTATAAAGAGGTATCATATTGTTTCTTCTTCATATGGAATGTATAACATTTTTTCCACTTGGTAGGGTCAATTGAACCCAAATACAAATATAGTTTACTACTTTGAAGGGTTAGTTAGACCTACAAATCAATTATATTTCAAATTAATATAGTTGGACCCATGTTTCAAATATTTTTTCCACTTAGAAGGGTTAGTTATATCCTTGAAAATATGTTTGCGATATGGTAACGTGGTTCACATGCCACACATAATTTTTTCTACTATTTGTTTTAATTTACTAATAATTTCATTGGTTACATTATTATTTATTTCCACAAACATTTATATACTTGAAAATATTTTTCATTTATTTAAGGTATACATGTAATTTTGACATAGGCGCATTGATGATTTTTTATGGACCCTCAATGATAGTCAAGACATTAATGAAACTAACATAGATATAATTTTGTAGGTCATTTGAGATAAACTCTAAAGTAAGGATACATACATCATACTTTTGAATTTAACATTATAAACACTTTAATTTGGTATAATCATAGTTTCTACAATGATTTTATGTGATTTGACACATATAGGCTCTTATTGGTGAATAAGGCACTTATTAACACATATGTTCACGTCTTGGGTCTCTTCTCTTTACTTTATAAGATTGTGTACTCATTTGTTTATTTTATTAAACTCATCATATGGATCCTTATTCATATTTTAATGATATTTGAAATTTATATTACTTATGGACAAGTTTAAAAGTTAGAGACAATTTTGAGGTAGATAAAATATCCTCAAACTTTAGAAATATCAAGGCATATTTTGTGGGTTTGTCCTAGGTCACTTTTTTGTACACTTTTGAATCTTTTTATGTTGTATTTCACATGCCAATAGGTCACGAATACAAAATTTGAGATCCATATATATGAAAATCCTATAGAAGAATTTAAGGACACGCAATCATTGTTTAATAAAGTCAAACTCGAAGCATATAATAAAAATCTAGCTTATGATTATTTTAATTATGAAGTTTATTATATATATATATATATATATATATATATATATATATATATATATATATGATTAGCTAAGTGTTTCCTACATTGAAAATACCCCAAAGAGAGCTCAAAGTACATGTAGTTATAATACTAATGCATGGGTCTATGCCAAATCATACCAATGCAATTATAAGTGCAATTTTACCTAGGCCCTACTTTGACATAAACATATAAATAGTTAGGATCATGACATACCCTATAGATATGATAATGAATTAATTAATCAAGCTATCATGATCATGTTTTTGTTCCTATTAATAATTCTTACATAAATGAGGAATATACATGTACAAGTGATGGAAATTATTATGATAGTTATGATCATGATGTCATTGAAGATTAGAATGCAAGTGATTTATTTTTATATAATTATAGTGAAGAAGAAGAATACAATGAGATACAAATACAATAAGTTAATTTTATTTCTCCCTTAATACATTATTATACTAGTCATTCATTACAAAAATAAGAAAGCAACATTGAATTAACTAATGCATTTCTTAGTACAGTTCCACTTTTGCATACTTATAAATAATACTTGTATACATTAATTGATCTATAAACCAATAAAATGGATTTTTGGGAGAACTACATGTATTTTGATTCCCTCCTTGGATTATTATATATTTAGGTGACACTTTTTCACTTTAGGGTGGCTAAAATTAGCTCAACCCATCCATTTCTTTTGTTATCCTAGTTGACAATTATCTAATAGGGAACACCTAGGGTTCATAGTAAGGATAAATAAAATATAGATATTACTGAATATTAAAAATCATATGAACCTACATGAATAAATTTTAGATTTAGGTATAGTGTGTGGTATTATCACAAGCTGATAAATTACATAGGAAAATTATGCACTTAGAAGATAATATTGCAACAAAGACCTATCTAGCCAATGCAAACTTGTCTAATTAGATAAAAAAATCTTTTTTCTTGACCTAATCATTAACAAGAATATTTAAATGTATTTTATATGATTTAAAATTTACTATAGACTTGCATTCATTTGAAATAAGATAAGTACATTTCTTTTTAGTGATTTCCATAAATAACAAAGTTACTATATGTAGCTAGTTTTAATAGAATTTGTATAATTATTATATATATTTATAAATCTAATTTATTCAAAAAAATTATCCTATAAGGTTCATGTTGATAAAAAAGATAAAAAATAATGAGGTGGATCCCATTTTTTGAGATAGTTGATATGGTTGATGTTGGGTATACAACAAAGTATAGACATGGTTGGTACAAATTTGATAGACTATCTTATTTCCTATTATATCATATATATTGTAGGTGCATAGAGTAGAAAATATGGTGGGGATGAATAAATAGGCATTCAGGAAAATTTCCTTGGCCCCCCACCCATGTACAAAGGTATAATAAGTATATGTATGAAAGTAACTTTGTATTTTTTTCTTTCATGTATTTGATATTTTATTGATAATTATGTCTAACGTAACTTGTGTTATGGGAGTTGAGGATGATTGGACTATGGTTATATATGTTTCAATAAGAGTGTTAACTAGAAATGTGTGTAATGATTCAATTCTTAGAAGTCTTATAGATTTAGATATGGATATATCATGTGTGCACACCCCACTCTTTGACTAATCTACACTAGCTATTGCCACATATATGATAGCTACATAAGAGCATGATGAGCTTAGAACCAAGTGTGATGATTTGATAATAGATCTAGTGAAGCATCAAATTACCCATATTCCTACTATATATTTGGGAAATAATTTATTATTAGAGTATATTTGATTTTATAATGATCACATTGCACTTCAAGAAATATTATTCATATAAGAGGATTAAAAGAGGTGGATTTCATCATGATCTTGATTGATACAAGTTGATAGTGAGGCCTCTTCATAAATAACACCATGTTGAGAGATGGAGATGAGGATGATAACCATGGAATTATTATTGAGTGACTTTATGTGATGAGACACTTTTATCATCATTTTAAAACATATTCTCTTATGTGTGCACACATACATGTGCTCTTTTATTATATTGTGCCTTTGGAAATAGGTTATATATGTCTTATTTGAGCATATTTTATATTTTTTTCAAGTTTTAATTTGGAATCATAATTGTGAAATTAGATGATAATTAGTATTTATATATTTTAATATTTTGATTAATATAAATTAATGACTTAATGTGTCTATATTATAACATTGTAGAGTGACACATGTGTATAAGTGAACTAACCAATATGCATTAAAAGAATTTACCAACTAGATGGATATAAGAACTATGTAATGTATTGGTACTCATATGAAACTAAGTCATAATAATGTATTTATGGTACTAGACTCTTAGGAATAGTCACAATTGTGTTTACATTATGTGCATGTGTTAATATTGATTGATATTATTTATTTATGCACTAATTTTATGAAATATTCATTAATTTCTCAAATATTTTATATATAGCTTCTTGATTTTGATTTAGTATCCATACATGGGTAGTACAATATGAAACAATATTATTTTTTATTTGATATGGTAAAAAACCTATTTTTATAGAGACCATGAACCATATTATATAAAAGTGCAGTAAATAGGATCAAACTCCATGGACTAAAAGATAAAACCAAAAAATATCACTAACAACTAACTATATGGAGGACAAAACAAAAGGAAAACACATAGAAAATCTATTCCAAAAGGGGGCATCCCTCTATAGGTACCTTCACATCCTCATAATATAATTTTTCTTGAGAATTTTTTTGACTCATTGATATGTAAGTAAAGGAAATAAAAATATAAACTCATATTATCTTTATCCATTTTTTCAATCATTTGTCACAACCTTGGCTGTTCCAAAATTACACTACCTTGTGTAATAGTATGTTGCATAATTAATGATGTATTCACTGTTTTAATCCCAAGATTAATTGGTAGATTAATATTCCAAATTACATTCTTATATGTAGTCATATTTTGCAAGTCTCACTCTTTTTAAATAAAAATAGTAGTTTTCTTGATGCAAAAATATTAATAGGAGTTTATTGATAATTGTTCTATCTTATTTATATGTAAGTAAACCACCTTGGAAATAAAAATATAAACTCATATTGTCTTTATCCAAAATTTAAATCATTTATCACAACCATGGTTGTCCCAAAATTACATTACCCTGTGTAATAGTATGTTGCATAATTAATGATGTATTCACTATTTTAATCTCAAGATTAATTGGTAGATTAATATTACAAATTACATTCTGATATGTAATCATATGTTGCAAGTCTCACAATTTTAAATTTTCATTCATTGCATTATACCTTGTTATCAACGATAATACCCAATATATTTTAACCTTATTTTAGAGCACAAATGACCATTGGTTCTTTTATAGGAATATCTTGATAAAGATTGACCTATGCAAAGTGAAAAGTAGAAATATGAGAGATTGAACATGTGGGAAGGTTACTATATTTTTGAAATATAATAACACCTTTATTTATAATTTGTTAAAGATTTTGTTATAATGCATAAAAACTATTATTTGTACGTCTAATAATAGGATAATAATTTCAAAATGGTCTTGCCTTCACCCATTCTAAATTACAATGAGAATTATAGTGACTATGAGGTAACCTAATTTATTTATTTTCTATAAATGTCTAAAAAGTAACACTTGGATTATCATTAAAATTTTCAAACTTGCATGGTTGAATTTTATTTTAAAAATATGTACTCATATATTTTGTAGTCTTATAAGTAATATTTATTATTATCTATTTCTTATTCATTTCCTTGGTTTCTATTTCTTCTTTATAAATATTTTTACTTGTACCAATTCCTCATGTATAACTTCCTTTTTATCGACTTCTCTATTTGTATTCTTTTGTTCCTAATTTAGAATATATAAAAGTTACTTCTCAAGTGAAATGGTCTCAAAACAAAGATAATTAAATTATTCTGTACTCATATATTTTGTAGTCTTATAAGTAATATTTATTATTATCTATTTCTTATTCATTTCCTTGGTTTCTATTTCTTCTTTATAAATATTTTTACTGGTACCAATTCCTCATGTATAACTTCCTTTTTATCGACTTCTCTATTTGTATTCTTTTGTTCCTAATTTAGAATATATAAAAGTTACTTCTCAAGTGAAATGGTCTCAAAACAAAGATAATTAAATTATTCACAAGTATGATAAATAAATTTATCTTTCATTGGAAAATTTATCACACACACACAAACACATTGCATCTCCAATTTTTTGTAGTTTATCGATAATTTGATCCATGCAAGTATTATTTACATGTAAAATTAGATAAATATATTATGAGTTTATATTTTTACTTCCAAGGTGGTTTACTTACACATAAATGAGATATAACAATTATAATAAAAATCCTATTCATAATATTGTTGCATCTTTTACTACACATGCATAGATACCAAAGCAAAATCCATAAGCTATAAATAAAATATTTGAATAATTAATGAACATTTCATACAATTAGTAGGAAAATATACAATTTAAAGAAATATTAACACATGTACATACTATAAACACAATTTCAAACATTCATAAGATTTCAATACCAAAAATACATTATTAGGATTCAGTTTCATATGGGGATCAAAATATTGCATAGTTATTATATCCATCTAGTTTGTCAGCTAATGTAATGCTTATTGGTTAGTTCACTTATACACACGTGTCATGATACATTTTTATAATATAGAAACATTATGTCATTACATTATATTATTCCAAATATTAAAAATATTTAAACACTAATTATCATGTAATTTCAAATTTATGATTCAAAATAAAAAATTAAAAAAATCATAAAATATGCTCAAATAAAACATTTATAACCTATTTATAATGGCACAACATAATAAAATATAATAAAAGAGAACGTTAATGCGCACAAACACAAGATAAAGTGTTTCAACATGATGATAAAAACATCTCAATACATAAAGTCACTCAATAATAAGGCCATGGTTACTATGACCTTCTACATCCTCATCTCCATCTCTCAATATGGGGGATATTTATGAAAAAGCCTCACAATCAAATTGTCTCAACTAGGACCATTATCAAATCCATCTCTCTTGATCCTCATATATTGATAATATTGATTGAAGTGCCATGTGATCATGCTAAAATCAAATATACTCTAATAATAGATTTTTTACCAAATATATAGTAGTAATATTGTGAATCTATTGCCTCACTAGATTTATTTTCAACTCATCACACTTTTTTTTAAGCTCAACGTGATCCAATGTAGCTATCATAAATGTGGTAGTAGATAGTGTAGATCAATAAAAAAGTGGGGTGTACACACATTCTATATCCATAGCTTATTATACAAGACTTCCAAGAATTAAATCATTGTATGCATGTCTAGTTAACACTGTTAGTGAAACATATATAACCATAGTCTAATAGTCATTAGCTCCTATAACACAAGTTACATTATACATCGTTATCAACACAAGTTCAAATACATGAAATAAAAAAGATACAAATTTACTTTCATACATATAATTTTTATACCTTTGTACATCAGGGGGTAATTTCATGAATAGATATATATCCATCCCCATCATATTTTTCACCCTATTATCATGCCACAACCTATGAAATAATAGGAAACAAGATAGTCCATCAAATTTATACCAAAAAATGTGTGTAATCTATTATATACCCAACATCAACAACATAAACTATCTTAAAAAATAGGATATACCTCATTATGTTTTATCTTTTATGGATTCATATGACCCTTATAGGATATTTTTTAATAGATTAGATTTCTAAATATATATAATAATTAGATAAATTTGATTAAAAAAGGATAAATATAATAACTTACTATTTTTGGAAATCATTTAATAGGAATTTACTTAGTTTTTTTAGATTAATGCAGGTCTATAGGAAATTTAAAATCATACAAAATGTATTTGAATATGCCTATGAACACTTAGGTCTAGAACAAAGATTTTTTTTCTAACTAGAAGGTTATGATGGCTAGATAGGTTTGTGATTGTGATATTATCTTTTAAGTGTAGATATGTCCTATGTAATATGTTGGCCTGTGATAATACCACATTATACGCCTGCATCTAATATGCATTATTTTAGGTTAATATTCTTGTGAATATTCACAAATTTATCCACTTTCTTTCTCCTTACTAAGTGTCACTTTCTTTCTTGTGAATATTCTGATGGGTTGAGCTAATCTTAGCTACCATGATGTGACTAAGTGTCACCTACATATCTAATAATCTAAGGAGAGAATTAAACCACATGTAGTTGTCCCACCTAATTTAGTGTGTAAAATCCTATTTAATACTAATACTCTATAAAATCCTAAATATGGCCTTAAACACTTGAAAAAATTTAATTTTAACTTAAACTAGTGATTCAAACTTAACTTAGGGATTTATGATTTGAGGTGTTTCATATTTAGAATATTTTGATAAGTTTATCTTAATGATAATCCAAAATAAGAAATGTTCATGAATGGTTAGACTTGGTGTGTTTATATAGGGAATATTTTTGGGTAATTCCTTTGACTGGCATGAAAAATGTATGGTTGGGTATTTTATACCTCAAAAACTAATAAAAAAGGTTGCATAGACAAGTCTACTTAGATTGGACAAGTCTATGATGGTAAAACTATCTACTGATTTTGGACCTATTCTATAATAGTAAGAATAGATTTCCATAGGTCAAGAGATAGTATGAGAATGATATTAAATAGTTTGAGTAAAAGACTTGAAAATTATTGTGAATTAGTGATGACGTTTTCTAGGGTCAAGCCCATATATTTGTAA
Source organism: Torreya grandis (assembly GCA_037957365.1). Classification (NCBI taxonomy): domain Eukaryota; kingdom Viridiplantae; phylum Streptophyta; class Pinopsida; order Cupressales; family Taxaceae; genus Torreya; species Torreya grandis. Next base: position 2,614,933 of record JARHVA010001780.1, read on the forward strand.
AAGGATATAGGAATGGTGAATAAGAGTCATATATATAAGCATAATATAAGTGGGTTAAGCTATGGTCAAATTACACATTTTAAAGTACCTAATACCAAATATCAATGTCTACAATTGTACCCCTTTTATTTTAGTAAATATAATTTTCTAGAGTAAAAGGACAAAAGTATCCTTGAGTGTGTACATGCAAGTCAATCAAATAAAAATCTAAAAAAAATGTGTAAATCAATCCTTAATTATGATGTAAAAAATAAAAAATAACAATATTAAACATTTATGAAAATAAAATATAAAAAAGAATTAATATACATATGTATATGCAAACCAGACTTGTCTTATGAAAGACAATGGAGAGTGGGGTTATTATGATCCATAAATAGTTTGATTAGTGGCTAAGTAAGAGTATGGGTTGAGTTTAATATTCCCCAACCCTCATTTGAAATGGATAAGTGCCTTGTATTTAATTTATCATAAATTCAACCCCACATAATTATAGTAATATATGTAGATGGAATCTACTAAGGGATCCAATAAATATGATTCATGCTTTAGTAAAGTCTAAGAATAAAAGTATAAATTTATGAATCAATTAATACACATGGATATATGATTAAATTTTAGTAATTCCTAAGTATAATTATTTTATAAAATGAATTTAAGTAATACTAAGTGTAGAATGATGTGAGTTTCCATTCCATCTGATGATATGAGTAATGTGAGTCACATAACCTATGGCATTATATAATGATATGTATGAAAATTATGAACATATTCCACACATATGTCCCCATCATAATAATTGGTATGGATTGAATCTAAAATCTACCAGATATTTCATAAAAATCTATGAAATATCTCATAATCTTATAATAATTAAAGGCATATGTCCCCAATCTAATTTAAATATAAGTAAAACTTCATAATATTTGCATAAAACTATGTCATTATAAACTAATATGTCCTAAATATCTCAATTTTCTATATTTTTGAAGGCTTAGTCTATAATACAAGCTTTTATTATGCCCCTTTTAAGGTGAGGAATGAAGTGTGTAAATTTCTTATCTCAAAAGAAAGTAGTTAAAGGCATCGTGTTATATATAAAAGTGTAATTTTAGTATAATATTATAATGATATGTGGATAATATGTCATCATATTTATAGTAAAAAATCTGAGTATGTATGAGGCATGTGTATGCAATGAATTAGGATGTATCTAAAAATTCTCCTACTCAGTGTATTCCAAGCTTGGTGAAGGTAATTTTAACAAATAATTCATTACCTAGCTATTTATATCAAGGCATGACCAATTTAGATCCACTAAACCTAGCTAAGGGATCTCTTACCACATAATACCAATGGATAGGGTTCTAAAGCCTCTAGGTAAATGACATTATGTAATAATCCTAACTAGACCTAAAATACATAAAATAAATCTAATTAAGTGCTTATTAAATCTTGTGGAAAAAAGGGGAGAAATTAAATAAATAAAATAGAACATGCAAAAGATAACTCTACTCAAGTCATTGTAGAGGTAAAATAATAAAGGAGTAAAAACTTCATCCTACTACTTTGTGAAATATCTATTTATTTAATGAAAGAGTAAAAGTTAGGAATACTTACTTTGAATTAAACCTATCCCTTGGTCAATGGTGTTTTACAAGAGGTTGTTGTGGATTTGTAAGGATCACACTATAGAAATCATCTATATGATAAAAGAATCCTAATTTGAATCCAATACTTTCCCACAAGACAATATTCTTTCCCTCCAAGTTAAAACCCTAATAAATGACTCCTCCAATGTAGAAATAGTATTACTATAAGTTGGAGAGATGTGAAAATGAATGTTATTCTCTTTATAAATTAAGTGAAAGGGGTATTTATAGCCAAGGATTGACCCTAAACCCTCATAAGAATTTATCTAGCAAGGTAAACTAGATCAATATTATTTTGAGAGAAAGATAACAATTAGGTATCAAATTAATTCGGTTGGGATGACAAAGTTTTTTAATGTGCACTAAATTCCTAACAAGATGGGCTGGGCTGGCATAATATGAAAATGAAGAAAAAAGGGTGTATACTTAGGGGCTATTTTTGAAGGTGATTTTCTGAGATCAGTGCATAAGTAGGTTTAAATTACTTAAGGAGTTGGAAAAAATTATTTTATAGTGGTTTTAGGTAATGGTATAAGGAAAATAATCTTATGAAGCACCAAAGCTACTCCCACCCCTTTCTTGATGTACCCTTTAAGGTGTGCACTTCGAGAGATTAAAAATCAATAGGATATTATAATATATAAATAAATATTAAATGATAAAAACTATTATGTGTATACATATTCCCCACTCAAATCACATAATGTGTCATGCAATTGTAACATGGGATGGTGTTTCAAGAGAGAACATAAGAACACATAAAATTGAGCTAATAAAATGCAATAAAAAGTAGAAAGTTAAATTTTTGAAATTGAAATGACCATAACGAATTTGTGGAAATAAATTAAACTATCATATACATACTTTGAATTACTTTTATCATTAAATGGTTGTCTATTGTATTTGTAGTCTTGATCATGGCAAGCACATTAACTACTTTGGACGAACCCTAAGGATACAAAACTAAATAGCAAAAATAAACAAAATAGGGAATTAGAAATAAATAATCTTTGTAAAATTGAATAAGTCACTAGGAAAATTGGTAAGCTAGGATGATAAATGCTAATTTAAAACCAAAATACCAAAAAAAATGGGTAACATGAGCGTAAATTATGTAACCAAGAATACAAGGCTACTAAATTAATGACAAACCTAAACAAATTTACCTTAAGTAAGAAAAGTAATAAACTAGATCAAATCAAGGATATATGAAATTGATATAATATATCCAACATAGATGTAAAATAAGTAACAAACCATATTTAAACAAAGATGGAAAAAGTAAAAGTAACATAAAATTGATGAATGAGAAGTAAAAATTCAAACTCACTCAATAATGGAAAAATTGAATGGAACAAAATTATCTAAAAAAATGGCGACAAATAAAATTTAGAATTTTTAAATATTAAAAAGGAAAGTCTAAGAAGGACAAGGCAATTATTTAATTAAGTAATGCATAGTCTCTCAGAGATACAACTTTTTTTCTTAAGATATATTAAACCAAAATAAATCTATTATGAGCATGTTTAACAAGAGATGAAGAATATGAAATATAGAAGTTGGGAAATGGATTTAGAATTAAACTTTTCTGTCAAGGTGGACTATTAAATGGTTGGTGGAATAAATGTAGGTGATACCAAGGTATAAAATATTTATTGGAAATAAGACACTCAAATCAAGTATAAAATAAGACTTTTGACATTAAGGATTACAGAGAATTTAATTTAGCCACACACATTTGAATTATCTAGTAAAGTATAAATATCATCCCATGAAGGCTATATGCATTCAAATTAAAATGGACCTACCTTCCCATAATGTGTTTCCTATTCCTCATGACCCCTTATAGTTCTGTAAATCTATTCTGAAGATATGGTAATTGCATGAGAAAGTTGGAAGTATTATTGATACTTTTGAGACCTGTTATCATAGTCTAATGGACTACTATACCCCAATGGACCTCAACTTTATCATGAGACCAATAATGGAGTTTGATATTCTAATAGACTAGGATATGTGCTTGATAATCACATCTTTTGGTGTGATTTTGGATTTTGATTTATAGATGCCTTTTTATCATTGCATTTTATTTTAAATGATTTGGATTTAAAAAATTATATGGATTTTTATATTCCTCCACATAGATTCTAAAAACTAAGCATGGGTGTTAAAAATACTAGCAATAGAAAACTTAGACTTGATACCTAAGTAAACGAACTTAGAGAACATGGTGTTTAAGAAAGGTGTTTTCATGTTAAATAAGAATTCTATCTTGAAACTAACATTGGTGTGCCCATAGTGGAATGAAATAGGGGAAAAAATTAAAATGAATATAGAATGATTGAGTTACCTCAAATCACAAAAAAAAATAAAAATATGAAAATGATACAATGATAGGTAGGTATGACTCCATAACATATGAAGTAATGTAAGTTTAAGGAGACATGTAAAATAATTTTGTTTAAAGTTGTTTCCATAAAATAAAATAATTTATTTTGAGATCATGAAGTCACAATACTTAAACCATTGCCTTAATTGTCAAAGTAAAACACTTAGCTAAAGTTATTTTAATGAATTTGACAATTTATGAGGAAATCCTAGGCCTATATTAGGCTTTATACTGTAACTCATAAAAGGGAAACCAAAAAGATAAAAACAAGATGAAAATTAATATAATAATGTTTTATGAGGATGACTTGGTCCTATCCAAGGTCTTATACTACAAATCACAAAAGATAAACCAAATAAGTGAAAATAATCTTGTAAAATGACAAATCAATGATAAAAAAGAGACATCAAGATTTTACTAGGAAATAAAAGATTTATGAGGATGGTTGGGTCTTATCCATAGTCTTACATTGAAAATCATAAAATAAAAAAAATAAATATAGATAGACCAAAGTACCAATGGTAAGAACTAAGGCTACTAAAGGTAATGCAATACTACACATTGGGTATCTTTATAGGAAACATATAATTGTTTTTAGTATTTATAGTATATGGAAGTGTTTAAGAAACATTTAGAATAGTAGATAATTAAGAAAAGTATTTATTTAAAAATTGAGTATTAGTGGGTTCTTTGAAAAGATGTCCTTCATTAGTTTGTAGTCTATAAGTACTATGACCAAGGATGTCTTTGATGAGGTAAGAACCCCACCATTTTTTGTCATACTTGACTTATTTGACATGTGTATAATATTTTTTAAGGGCTAGGTCACCAATAATGAAATTATGTACTTTGAATGTTTTGTTATGTTATTTAGCAATACAAGCTTTATATTGGTGGTTATGTTGTAAGCGAAACATAAATTGCTCATCTAAGAAATATAAAGCATGGATATAAGATTCACATAATTCTTCATCATATTTAATACCATGAATAGAAATGTGTAAGGATGATAACTCAACTTCTAAAGGTAAACTAATTCAAAACCATATACTAGTGAAAATGGTGTTGCCCTGGTGGTAGTACATATACTAGTGTGATAAGACTAGAATACATGATAGAGTTATAGATGCAAATACTTACGAGATTCTCTAATATTCTTTTGAAATATTTTGTTTATATTTTTTTGGTGGCTTCTGCTTGGCCATTGCATTGAGGATGATAAGGTGTTGAAATCTTTGTTATTGAAATTTCCACCATTATCAAAAATGATAGTATGAGGAACTCTAAAATGATAGATGATTTTATTGAGAATAAACTTATAAATGGTAATACTAGTAATTATAATAAGAGGCATGGCAGTCATTAGTTAGATAAGAGATAGAGGTGGAAAATATAAGGTGGAGAGTCAAAAATGGTGGTTGTAGTGAGGGTGGTATCTAATGAAATTCTTAAATAACACTGGGATGAGGATATGCCTTTCCCAAGAAACATTATTTTATATCTTGGATTAAGGATGGTATCCCACATGGGATGAAGACATTATATGCTAAAAAAATAGGACTATAAAATAATCTTAGATAGTTATATAAAACATAAGATTCATTTTGACTCAAATTGAATAAAACCAATGATAATATGGACATGAGAGTGTCTGTGGTTACTAATGAATCTTGCATGCCTAATAATCATTTCATTATCAGGGCTTTGCCTAACTCTAGGCACATTGTTATTCTAGATGAGTGTAAAGAGTATTTTTATACCAATCTACAAGAAACCAAGAATCTTGTTACCAACATGGATGTATTGAAGTTAAATGATGGCTTAGGAACATCTATACTTCTTAGGACTAACCTGGTGGATCTACATTTGAAATATGGGAAGGTAGAGTAAGTCTACAAATCATTTTACAAAATGATTATGTGGATTTTAACCCTGATGAACAAGACATTTATCATCGAAAAGGTAAATTAAGATAAGAATGGAATTACTATAGAGGATGTTACTATCACCTCAATTGAGTCTAATTAAAGTGGTGTGATAGAGCCCAAAAAGGGCTTTAACATTTTCTAGGCCCATTATGTCATTTTTTCTCAACTCCAAAACCATAGCTTAATGTATTTTCATCAATTTTTTGACAAAATTTTGCCTTGAAATAGGAATTGTTTGACATTTGAAAATGATCTTAAATGTAAACCAACATACTCTAATCTGAAGATCAGTGGTATTAATTACCAAAAAATTATGGTGAATACAAATGAGGATATGAATATAAAACTCTTAATAAATTAATTATATTCCCCTACAATGATTAACTTTATAATTAAATTCAAAATGAGGATTCTTATGGACAATCTATGTCTTATCTATGAGGTCAATCCACTGAAGAACTTGTTGGTTCCTAGTTGTACACCTCTTCTAACCTAGCCTTGCACACTTGAAGGAAATGGAAAAAAATGATGAGAAACCAAATATACTATCATTGTAGATGGGAGGGTTTGGTATCATGAATGGACCAAACTATAGAAAATGATTGGGAGGCACCTACAAAGGGTATGGTTAGATCCCTGCTACTTTTGGCTCTACCTGAACTAAGGTGCGACAACTTATGGGGTAGTTTTATCTCATGGAGGGATTTCACAATTCAAACTCCATGGGGATTTCATGGAATAAGGGATAAATATAAATAGATCATAACCATATCTACACACTTCTCTAGTGAAGGGTTGTCACATGAAATTCATAAATGCTCTATGCCATACACTCTCCATTTTATAATATATTTAACATTAAAGGAACTAAATAAAAGATTGAAATGTTGGAATTTAAATCACAAAAATTCAAAAACATTCCAAATAGGTAATATATTATGCATTTATAGGGCAAGTAACACTTATAATAGACAACAATGTGTATTATTTTTAAGGTAGGATAAGGTAGAACAAGTTTATGATTAGATGTAAAATAGAGGGTTGCATGATGATGGATTCTAAACAAAAAAGTATCTAAAAATAATTCATGACAATCTTCCTTAGTAAATATGCAAAAAATAATTCAAATGCAAGATAATGATAAATACCAAATGATCCCTGAGAGACTAGGACATGCAATGAAACTAGCATTTCAAATAATATTTCATGATAAATTCATGAACCTAATGTGCCCCTAAAAAGTATTAAAAACATTTAAAATTAATTATATATAGGGATTTATAACCTAGATTCATGCTTAGAATGACAACTAGTAATGAACATAGATCCAAATATCTAATCAACAAAAGCTACAAAATATGTCACTGAATTTCATTAATAAGATTATAGTAATGAACCACAAATATTTTCGAGTAGTTTGAGAATAAATATTATAAACATCAACACTTTAGATTTTTGTCATGGGGACAAGCATGGTGAGATAGATCTTTTGACAAGGGAGACATGAACATGCTCTCAAATCTTTTTAATAGATGTGTAGACACTAGAAAACTACACATGACAGTTTTAGTTGTTAAAACACCTTAGGACTCTTATTGAACCTTGATTCTAGTTAACCACCTAGTTAGCTAAAATCATTAACCTACTAACCTAAACTTTAACCTACCCTTTTTAACCCCTTTTTTAACCCCTTTCACCTTTAGACACTTGACCACCAATGGTCAACTTAACTGTTGATGGTTATCTTGATCGTCAATGGTTAGGTCCTCACCTTCTCACCTTCTTAACACATTACCAACTATGTGTGAGATAACAAGGCATAATTTAATATGTTTTCCTTATGTGGTGTTAATAATATTCTAATAATCATGATTAACAACCTCACCCACTAAGAAACCTTCCATCCTTCATCTCTCATTGTCTACAAAAGGAGGGGAGTAGGAGGTGAAAAAGATCCATGTTCAAGCTATAAAATATTCTTACACATAGGTATTCAAGCTCTCCAGCAACCAATCTTCCTTTAACAACTCAACATCAAAAAAAGAGACCTGAACTACTACTAAATTTACTTTTGAGGCCAAATTACTATTACTTTGGTAAAATTGTTTTATCTCTCAATCATCAGTAAACTAGCAAGCTATAGGTATATCAATACTTTAGCATTATTATTTTAGATTTTTGACCTCCCTGACCTGATCAAACCTGTCTACACCTTATTTCCTCCCCAATAGATTCCAAATTAAACCTCTATTTTCCCATCTACCTATTTTGCCACTCTTTTTTGATCAACTTTAAAAACACACAGGCAATTGTTGATGGTTACCCAACCATTGATGGTCACCCCCAACCCCCCAAATGATGATGGTTACCCAATCACTGATGATCAACATAACCACTGATGGTTCACCTAACTAATAATAGTCACCGTGGTAGAAAATAAAAAGTTATTTTTATCCCCTTACCCCCAACCAAACCTAAATTTCTATGTTCCTACTTATTCAAAAACCCTTTTATGATTTATGAGCCTAACTTCTCCCACCTTAGCATAAGTATTGACCTATTTTTTTATAGATTTAGTCATTTTATTTAATATACATTCTAATTTCTTCTTGTATTGCATTTCATTTATTTTATGCAAGTACCTTACTTTATCATTTCTAACTTGATTGTTATCAACAATAGATTGACATCCTCTTAGTAGGTGTACACTTCTTGGATCTAGCTCACATTAGGCATTCCACTTAACTATCTTGCTAACTATCCCCTTTGTTAGTGCTTTCTTATTTATAGGTTATTCCTTCCTATCCAAAGAGGAGTTCTCAACATTCATCTGGATTATGTGTGCATCACAAACAAGTTATTTCTACCACACCCTTATTACTATTTTCTTATCTTCTTCCAAAATTAAGAAATAAGAATAAATTAAGAGAAACATTTTGGCATGCCTAGTGGGACCTAAAATCATCTAGGTGCCATTTCTTTCTTTATTTATTCTATGCTTATCAAATGAAATCTAAAATTTCTTTTGGCATAAAATAAACCCATTGCTTTACATTGATTGCTTGCTTGTTTTAGTTCATCTAGTAACTTAAAATCAAAGTAATTAATTCTATTTTTCACTCTTGTTATCACATACTTATCCAAACCACATAATCAATCAACACATCAAAAAAAACTTGAGACAAGGCCTAACTAGGATTTCATTACCTAGAAATAAGGTTTACCCTTTCCTAGTAATCCTACTTGGAGGTCATTACCAAGGGGAGAACTAAATCATCTCTTTAGTTGAGTATAAACTCTAAAATTCAGTATATTTTGGCTAAGCACCTAGCACCCTTATCACTATGGTGTGTGAAGTGAGGGGGTTGGCCCTAATACCAAGCCACATACTAAAGTTCAATATATATTTTTCTCTTGAGTACCTAAACATAACGTAAAGCCAACCTTAGATTTCCTCTTTAGTACCTAATCTACAAGCCAATTATTTTCTTCATACTTTCTAAGGCATAAGCCAAAAGTGATCTAAAGAGAATCTAAAGTTTTAAATTGACTTTTAGTGTATGTTTGGATTATCTTGAGTTCTTTTATTTTGCTTTCTTTTTATTTGAGGTGTGAGTTTTCATCATTCCTTTCTTATTTTCTCACATGGTCTTTAATAGATAGTTGAGAAATCAAACCAACCAAGGACCACCTTCCTCATCCTTCTCCTCTTTAGAGTATACTTTAGATGTTGAGGCTTCTCATCCTTATTATACCCCACTCTCACCTAAAAATGAGGAGGAATCAAAGCAACAATCCAAATCAACACTTCCTCTTATCCACATTATTCATATGCTTACTCGATCCTAGGCCTAATAGAAAGATAAGGGAAAAGCTAAAGTGTCTATACCATGAACATACCCTTCAACCCATCAAAATTCCAATAGAACCCAAACAAATTCACCATTACCTAAACCTAAAGTATCCATATTGGGTGCATCTCTTTCCAACCCTTTTGAATCCATTCAGCATGTAGTGTTAAAATAACTTCAACCAAATCCAATGAAGATGAGCTTATATGAATTAATCAACACCTCATCTCCTCACTGTCAAACATTGATAGAGATACTACAATCCATAGAGGTTCAAATAAAATATCCTTAACCCCTTGCATCCTTTATTATAGCCCTTCAAATTTCCACCCTGGTCACCTTTAAGGATTTAGAAATACCTTCTATACATCTTAAGGATCATGATCCTTCCCTCTTTATCATGGCATACTTCAACCAAACTTATATAAAGAGGGTGATGATTGATGGAGGGGCTAGTATCAACACTATCTCCTCCCATACCTATGACCAACTTTACTTTCCCAAGAACATCATGTCTAAAATTTTAGTGGTTATTTGCTCTTTTAGTGACACCATGGCCACTACCTTGGGAACAATTTTTCTCCATATTTATTTTTGACCTTGCACCATTTTAGAACTCTTTTATGTTGTAGAGGGTGAGTTATAATAAAACATTTTAATTAGATGCCCTTGGATCTATGCTATGAGTTATGTCCCTTCCACCCTACATCATTGCATCAAATTTGAACATGAAGGTCATGTCATCACCATACTAGTTGACCCTAGTCCCTTTGTATCTTGCAATATGACGTACTAACCTAGTGATGTTATTCTTCTTTGTCCATCTACTTCACCACCAGTTAAAAACAAATCTACCACCATATTTGATGAGTATTTAATGAGCTCACCCATCCCTTCTTTACAAATCCCTATAGAGGACTCCTTGGAACCCACATTCCAACATCTCTCACTGGTGGAATACCATCTCCTATCCTTGGACGTTTTCCCTATTCCACAAGAGTATGAGAGCCTCACCCATGATTCTAGTTATGAACCTAACATAAAAACCATCATCCCTTTTGGGTCACCCAATCATCAAACCAATTTCATATATGGGGGACTCAACCATCCACTTCTTGCTACCTCTACCACCCCTCATATCTGACCATTCACTTCCAACATTTTATATCTCAACAAACCTAAATTTTCCAAAGCATACCTTTATATATGTGCTTAGAAGGGGTTTATCCTTAGCCCTTATTAATAGGGACCTCATGAACTACCCATAATCAAACTCAAAAAACTCATGAGTTATTCAACCTTGGTTTTGTACCACTAGAAGAACCCACCTCACCAAAACCCATAGCCATCATTGATGAGGAAGTCCCATCCTCACCAACCCCATCTCCCTTAATGTTTAAGGATTTTGATATCATCCCATCTAACATTTTTTAATCAATACCATTATTTTGGACCCATTGACCTATCAAAAAGATGGTCAAACTAAAACTCTTCCTCTCATCCATCCTAAAATGGTAGAAAATAATTCTCCTACCATCAAGACCATTAAACCTCAAGATGATGATTACATTCTCACCTAACTCAGTGTAGGGGACTCTTCTATCCATAAATATCTTCTTCTTGATATATAAACCATGTTAAACAAATCTACCATTGATGTCAATTTGGGTACTCAGGATAATCCCCTTATTATCAGGATCAGGTAATCCTTAAATCCCACATAAGAACATGATCACCCTTCCTTCCTTCATGATCAAAGAATAGAATTTTCTTGGTCATATCAGGATATGACTAGAATTGAACCTTTTATCTCTCTCCATAACATTGTCACTCATTCTAATGCTAAGCCTATTTAAAAAAATCTCTATAGGATACACCCTTGTATTTCCCTTCTAGTAACATAGGAACTTCAATGCCTCTTATCTATTGAATTCATCCAAACCATTGACTATCCCCAATAGATTTCCAACATCATTCTTATTACCAAACCTATAGGGGGAATTTTCCTTTGTATCAAATTTCATGACCTCAATCTCACTTGCCCAAAGGATGACTTTCCTTTGCCTAGCATTAACCAACTTATTGATCTTATGGTTGACCATGTGATATTATCTCTCATGTATGGTTTGTCAAGATAAAATCAGATCTTGATTTCTCCCAAAGATCAACATAAAAACTCTTTCATCACCCCATGGGGAACTTTTTTCTATAGAGTTATGCTCTTTAGTTTTAAAAACATTGGTGAAACCTACCATCATGTTATGACCTACATCTTCCATGACCTCATCCATAAAATTATAGAGGAATATGTGGATGAACTCCTTGGGAAATCCAAATATCGCAAGGATCATATAGATGTTCTCAAAATTATTTTTGAATGCCTTATCCACTTCCATGTCCACCTTAACCCTAAGAAATATATTTTTGTGGTCCTTTTTGGAAATCTCTTTGGCTTCATTATCTCCCTTTAAGGAATCAAGGTAGACATTACCAAAGTTATATTAATACTTGAAATGCCACCTCCAACCCACCTTAAGAAATTCTATAGCTTGTAGGGGAAGCTCTAATTAATCTAGTAGTTCATCTCTCAATTATCAAATAGGTGTCAACCTTTTCACCATCTCCTTAAGAAGGACACATCTAAGTGGAGTAAAGACTATCAATAAGCATTTAATTCAGTTAAATAATAACTTATTTCTCTACCTATCTTTACCCCACCTAAATAATATCAACCCTTTTACCTTTACATCTCCACCACTAACCATTCCCTAGGGGAAATACTCACTCTTCAGGATGAACTAAACAAAGATCAAGCTATCTACTACATAAGTCAAACACTTATAGAGTATGAGACTTGATATCCCCATCTCAATAAAATTTACCTCACCCTCATCTTCATGTCTTCCAAGCTTCATCACTACCTTCTCAATCACAAAATTGACATCATCACTAACACTGACCCACTCAAGTACATGCAATCTAAACCATACCAAACCAATATATGGCTAAGTGGACCATGCTTTTAGTTGAGTTTGAACTTGAGTTACTCTAGTAGAAGTTAATTAAAGGGTAAGTGATTTTTGATCAAGTGGATGAAGCTCCTCTACCACATAACCAATCACTTCATCTTGTATTTCTAGACAAGTCCATCACAACTCTTTCTCAAGAAGACCCCACTTACCAAATGACCATATTCTTTGATGGATCTAAATGCTCATGTGGTGGGGGTGCTAGAGTTATTATCATTCATCTCGATGGTGATCCTCTTCCCCTTTCATTCAAACTTGAATTTGAATGCACCAACAACATGGCTCAGTATGAAGCCCTAGTCATAGGTCTCCAAACTACTTTAGCCTTGGAATTCAAAATAATCAGTGCCTTTGGTGATTCCCAACTTGTGGTCAACTAGGTCAATAGATGTTATCAATCTAAAAATGACACCCTACTAAAGTAAAAATAACTCATAGATGTACTCTTAACATCATTTTATTATTACCTCATCTAGTCAGTTTTGTGATCTATTAAAATGTTTGTGGATATAATGACTTCCCTTGCTTCTTAAAACCCATCTCAAACTTCTAAATCTAAATGATTTGTTACCATAAACCATTTTATCACACATTACTATATCCATTTTGACCTTCCTACCATTTGTAATGTGGAAGTATCTCCATTAGACATATGGTATGAACAAACATTTGATTACCTCAACCTCGATATCATTCCTCCCAACCTTTCTCAAAATTCCCAAAGGGACTTTGTTTAAAGTACCTCTCATTACACCATACTAGGGGGAATCCTATACAAACATGGCTTTGATGACCTCCTTCTTCATTTCCTTCATATTCATGAAGCTTCCCATACCATCAAGGAAACACATGATAGAATCTATGGGTGAAATTTTAGTGGTTTAACTATCACTAAATGCATCCTTTACCTTCACTACTATTGGCATACCCTTAATCAAGAATGTTGTGATTATGTAAAGAAGTATGTCAAATGTCAACAACATGCTAATTTACATTGTGTACCAGCCCATGGTCTTCAAGTATCCAAAGACTTTTGGACATTATCATAATGGGGCCTAGAATTTATTAGAGAAATCAATCCTCATTCATCATAATGCCACCAATTCATCATTACTACCATTGAGTATTTCACCAAGTGGGTAGAAGCCATTCCTCTAATCTCTACCAAAGCCAAAAAAAATCCAATTTCATCAACTATCATATCATCTATCATTTCAATTTTCCCCATAAGATTATCATCGATAATGGTAAATATTTCAAGAACAAGAAAGTCCAAGGTCTTTATGATGTATTTGGAATTAAGTTAAACTTTTCCTCACCTTACCATCTACAAGTAAATGCAAAATTTGAAGCCTCTGAAAAAATCATTAAAAAAATGTTGACCAAAGTTGTTGGTGCTTTAGGTTGGGATTGACTCTTGCACATCCCTTTCGCTTTATGGGCCTATCACACTAACATTCAAACCTCTATAGGTGCTACCCCATTCTCTCTGATCTTTAGAGTAGAGGCAGTCTTGCCTCTCAATGTTTAGATTCCCTCTCTTCACATATATTTACAAGAGATTATTTTTGAGATTGAATATCATCAAGAACATCTAACATGACTTGAGTTACTTGAAAAAAATCACCTCACAGTCCTTAACCATCATCTTGTTTACCAAAAGCGAATTAAACATGCCTACAATAAACATCTAAAATAATGGGAATTCAATATCAAATACCTCATCCTTAAGGAAAACCAACATGTAACCAATATGGAGAAAATTGAAAGGGGTAAATATGATTTTAATTGGCTTGGACCCCATCACCCATAATTATGGATTAAGAGCTTATCATTTATCCTCTCTCAAAAGCAAACCAAAACCTGAGCCTCTTAATACTTCACAGCTGCATCCTCTCTTTTGTTAAGTCAAGTATAAAACTCACTATTTTGTCTAACTTAAGCTCATCCCTTGATTTACTAAATTTTCAAATTCATCTACGTATCCCTCTCCCTTTTAGGACAATTAATTACAACATAGAACCATGTGACTAACTATCACAATTATAGCCTAATATTAAATATGGGTACCACTTCTCTACCCATGGCATAGCTATCATGGATAATTTTCATCTCTAAGAAGATGGAATCCCATGGTTATTATCTCTCAAACCATTCCTTTCACCTACCATTAACCTCTTTGTGCTAAAAGTCTTTCCCTCATAAAGGTAAACCTCTAAGCCTAATTAGACTTTTCCATGTATAAAAACCTTGAAATGCAAAACAAATATCATTTGGGTCACATATTTTTCTAATGGTAGATTTATCTCTTGAAGGACATATGTATAATATTAAATTTCTTAAAACTAGACTGCTCCCTTGAAGGACAACTATCAAACATATAAACCCAAACTTAGACCACTCCCTTAAAGGATGGATAATTTAAATGGGGCAAAAGTAATCATTTGAAGCTTTCTAACTTGATTATCTTCAAAATTTATCAAAATAAGAGCAATAAATAAAATACACACATTGATTAGCTTTCATTTATAGCATTAGTAGACTTACTGCATCGATCAGTCTACACCTAGCATTAAGACATGGACTTGTCTACTACGGTTCTTAGGTCACCTAAATAAGGGAAAAAATAACCCATATAAGGTTACCTTACCTATCCATTCATTTAAATGTCACCTAACACCTATCCTCCATTTATACCATTTTTTAATCAAGGGATTTTGAGCTTACTTGACATGATTGTGATTGAGACACCTATTTATCAACCTAAGCATGCTAATGTGAAGCATTCAAAAGGCTTATTTTCCTTAAGCCAATCTAACTTCATGTTTGTTAAGTCCTTACCAATGAAAATTTATCATGTTTATTTTCTTATCTTTCATTATTGGTTCATATAGACATGCATCTCATGATTCTCATCTCTTTTTCCTACATTTAGTTTGTTATCTAACTTGCTTTATGTATTTTCATCATATCTTTAACCATATCACATTATGTCATCCGATCCATCTCCCACCAAAACACCATATGAACATACATCATATCATAAACAAATGTTATTAAACCTTTCATCATCATATCCATAAACAAAATTTATCTATATACAAACATCATGAATCACATCATCTCTCTATCTATAATATCATCTTATCCATCTACCATTAAAACATCATATGAACATAACTCATATCATAAACAAAACTAATTAAACCACATCATCATAACCATAAACAAAATCACCATTATCACAACATCATATTACATTAAACCATGAACCATAACATAAACACCACATCAAAACATGTAACCATGAACATACATCATGTTTTTTTTTTTTTTTTTTTGTGTGTGTGTGTGTGTGTGTGTGTGTGTGTGTGTGTGTGTGTGTGTGTGTGTGTGTGTATCATCACAAACATCATCATATACATCATTTCCATCAGATAATGATACATGTAACAATGTATCAATTTCTCTCTCATATACATCTCACATCATTGGCATGTAGGTCGGTATCAAAAATATACACATCATATGATCAAGCCCTTGGGGTACCACTACCACTAGCCCCTCCTGCTCCTCCACCTAAACTACCATCTAGTGTTGGTCCCCTTAATCTACCTACTTGACTCATTATAGAGTCCCACAAACCTAGAGTTGCCTTCTTTTCTTCCACCTATATTGCCATCTAGTGTTGGTTCCCTTGATCTACCTTCCTGACTCACTATAGAGGCCTACTGACCTAGAGTCACCATGACTACCCCACCTACTAAACTAGCTTTGTATTTTCCCCATTAGGGATCCAATGGATATCATTCTAGTAATATCACCTCATAGTATCTCAACTCCTCAATTATAGCTAAGTAGCATGTCATCAAAATTATATTAAGTGGTACTATTGCTGGTGTCACTACCACTCCTACCCTCTATCTCAAGGTATCTCTCTCCTAGGTCACTAAACTAAGAGAGATCCTTACCTGATCTCACTCTCTTATCAAGGTGGAAACATCACCTTGTAAATTGAAAATCTAGCCCTATAGAGTGGCCACCTATCCCTATATCCCTATTATTTGAGCTTGTACAATTGCTAGTGATACTTTGCCTACCCATCTTGACCTTCACCCTATATTGTTGCCCTAATGGGATCCACATCCATGACCTATTGACCCCCATCACCCCATCCAAAATTGGCTGTTGCATATAAAACCTAATACCATGTTACATATCCATCAACAAATCTAGCATAATCTATTAATGCTCTAGATGACATCTCCTCATGGTCTAGTACTATGTTTTGTGGATGTGGCTTTGAAAGTAAAAACTCCACATCCTCTCTCTTATACCTCTAAAAAGGAGTTAAAATCCCCTACACAAGACCAAATTAACACCAAACTCAATCAAATGGAATAAGACTTGTCTCCCCCTCTCTCCTCCCATATATCCATCATGAGCTCTATAGTGATAGGGTATGGTAACTATACTAGGCGCACATAGGCCAACCCATATATAGCCTTCAAATAATGTCACCAACAACTAGACCTTCCAAGGCATCTTTGAACTAATCAATATATTTAACACCACCTCTAACACCTATCAAAACATAGTCTCCTATCCATCTTAATAAAACTACTATGAAGTGTACCTAAGTGTATCCATACCATTATAACTCCAGTGGCCTCAACTCCCTAATGTGATCATACCTAGAAATAGAACACAAACCCAAGACTGATACCATATCACCAATAAGATTATAATCCCTAAATCTCCCTATAAATTTGAACTAACAAAATAAGAGCCCACCCAAACACTATCCTACTTAGCAACATCTCCACCAACACTCCTAACAATAGGTATGGGAATCATCCAATTCTTGAATCAAGAAAATAAAAAAAGGACACTACCATCATCATCATCATCATCATCATCATCATCATCATACATCGGTCCTCTAAAGACCTATGATATAATAGCCTATAGCTAATCCCATAAAAATGCCACCTGGCATGGACCCAATCAACACCATATATTAGTTATAAATGGTCATCCCTCTCCTTACTCTCAATGTGGTAAATCAGCTCCCCCTGAATGGGTAGCCATGTAATCTTATGAACATCCTCTAATAGGATGTTAATCTCTCCCATCGGTAACAAAAATGTGTTTATGGCTGGGTCCCATCTCTTGATGAGAGCCAAGATCATAACCACATATTGTGATAGGTGGTGATAATGAACCATGGCCCCAAGGTTGGCCTCCTCCATGTGCCTCTACTCATCCATAGTCATCCTATCATGGATCTCCATAAAACTCATAGGGACTCAATCCCTCATCTAAATCTGGTCTCATGCCTACAAAATGATCATGTTAGCTCACACATTTTGTTTTCAATCATTCTACCTAGACCCACATAATGTCAACCTTATTTCATGACAAAACATCTGCATATTTCATGACCTACCTAAACATATCAAATCAAATACATCATGTTTATACCTAACGACACCCAAATCTAAAACTACAAAATCCTCCTACAACTAACCTAAACCCATCAAAACCAACATCTATCATATCTAGTTATTTTCACTACCCTACCTAGCTATTTTCACTACCCTTAACCCCTTTTTTCAACATTCCAACATCATTTAAACCCACCTTCCATAAATTTTTGACCATCGATGGTCTTTACAACCATCAATGGTCATATGAACTTCTCCTTTTAGTGGTCAACCACCAGTGGTCATGTCTAGCTATTGATGATCAGGTTTAACTATTGATGGTCTCTATGTGTGACCATTGGCATCAAAACCCTTGCCCTACCCACATAAAACTATTAAAAACAACAAAATTTAATAATAAAACTACTTAACACTACCTTATCACTTATCCCCAACCTCAAACCCCCATAAAATTTTAATTTCATCGATTATAATTTCCCAATTTACCAAAATGATAACCTAAGGCAAACCCCTAAATAACCATATCAAATCTACCACAAATTTAATCATAAAAAAAACCTACTCAACCAACTAACAATTTCAAAACATCACCTACCTCATTCCTTGATCATTATCAAAGTTTGAAACCACATCTAGCTGCTCAACTGTGCCCTCATCCACCTTGCATTACTGGTCCCCACTTATCATAAACACAAACACACTCAAAAAATCCACAACTTCACCTCAGTTGAACACTTAATCAAAAACTCTCAACCAAATGTATAATCAACAAATCACTAGAGCACAAAGCATAAAGGTCAAACTTGTCAAGAGTGAAAATGATTTTTTGTTTTTCATTTTTTATTCATGGGTTTTTAGGGTTTCCCCCTAAACATCAACATTCAGGGTGACCATCAATGATCAACCCTAGGACCCTTGACCATTGATGATCAAGAGAGCCCATCTTTTCACAAAATCATAATATTTGACACCTAACCTAAGTGCCCAAATTTTGGAGATCACCTAACCTTCCCCATACCAAATTTGAACATTTTTTGGAGATTAACCTTCTTCAGCCAACCATTAGACCATTACCACCTCAATTTTGGCTATTTTTTACCTACACTATTTTCATGTTTTGTGATAACCTTGCATTGGTCCTTTTGACTACATTGACCATTTTTACATATTGACCATTTGAATTTTTCACCACCTCATGCACAACTAGACCATTTGTGTTTTTTAAGGGAACACTTCCTACCATAGATACCTATGAAAACACCAATTCTATCTAGGATACTTATAGAGTAACCTGATCAGGTATGACCAATGTTGTGGATCGGTCACCCTATCACTTATTCTTCTAGAACTGACCTTATTTTTACCAACATTGGCAATATTAGTCTTTGTGTTATCTTGGATATCACACTTAGTCATATTTTGTGTGCTTGGTTTTTTTTCAAATACCCGACCTCTTTGTCACCACTTATTGGCTCACCATTTACTACTTATCAAACCCTGACCCAATTTTGGTTTTACCTCATCAACTCTTAGATTGAAGGGGAACACCTCCTACCATACTTAAGGTAATAAAAACTTGACCAATGTTCTATAGCTTGTTAATTCAAAGTTACATAATAAAAAGGGTAAAAAGGTAGATACTCAAAAACTACACATGACAGTTTTAGTTATCAAAATACCTTAGGACCCCTATCAGACCTTGAGTCTAGCTAACCACATAGTTAGCTAAACTCACCAACCTACTAACCTAAACTTTAACCTACACATTTAAACCCCTTTTTTGACCCATTTCACCTTTGAACACTCAACCACCAATGGTCATCCCAACCATCGATGGTTAGCCTGATCATCGATGGTCAGGTCCTCACCTTCTCACCTTCTTAACACATCGCCAAATATGTGTAAGATAATGAGGCAAAATTTAATATGTTCACCTTATGCAGTCATAATAAACTTCCAAGCATCATGATTAACAACCTCACTCACTATGGAACCTTCCATCCTCCATTTCTCTTTACCTATAAAAGGAGGGGAGTGGGAGGTGAAAAGGATCCATGCTCAAGATATCAAATCATCTTGTACATAGGTATTTTAGCTCTATAATAGCTAGTATTCCTATAGCAACTCAACATCAAGAAAAAAGACCCAAACCTCTATCAAATTTACTTTTGAGGTTAAAGTACTGTTATTCTGACAAAATTTCTTTAGCCTTCAATCATTAATCAATTAGTAAGATATAGGTATATCAGTACTTTAACATTGTTATTTCATATTTCTAGCATCCTTGACCTGATTAGACCTATCTACACTTTATTTCCTCCCCCACTATATTATCAATAGAACCTCTATTTTCCCATATACCTATTCTACAAATCTTTTATGATAACATTTAAAAACACATAAGTAATCACTAATAGTTACCAAACCACCAATGATTACCCCCAACCACTGATGATTACCCAACCACTGGTGATTAAATTAACCATTGATGGTTCATGTAGCTACCAATGGTCACTATGGTAGAAAATAACATCAAGTTATTTTTATCCCCTTACCCCCAACCAAACCTAACTTTCTATGTTCCTACCTATTCATAGACCCTTTTCTAATTTTTTGAACTTGACTTCACCCACATTAGCATAAGTATTTACCCAATTTTACTATATTTAGTTATTTTATTTAATATGCATTCTACTTTCTTCTTTTATTGCATTTCAGTTATTTTATGCAAGTACCTTACTTTATCATTTCAAAATTTATTGTTATAAATAGTGGATTGACAACCTCCTAACAAGTGTACGCTTCTTGGATCTAGCTCACACTAGGCATTCCACTTAACTATCTTGATAATGATCCCCTTTGTTACTGCTTTCTTATTTGTAAAGAGGAGTTTTCAACATTTTTCTAGATTATGTGTGCATCAACAACCAAGTATTTCTCCCACACCTTTATTACTAGTTTATTATCTTTTTCCAAAATTAAGAAATGAACAGAAATTAAGAGAAATAGGATGTGCAGATGTAACCACCTTAATAAGGGAGGAAAAGTCTACATACAATAATGGATCCTAGATATATTTTGTAGAGCCTAGACTTAGAGGAAATGGACACCTAAAATGACCTATATCAGTCGAAAGCTAATATTGACCAACAACAACTAACAACCTTGAAATAGAAGACAAGCCTTCTATTTAAACTTTTTCAATCATTACCAAATTTGGGATCATGGGATGCAATTTTCAAAAATTACATAATGAACTTTTCTAGTCCTATCAAGATGCTCTTGAATGAAAAATTCTTTTCACTATGCTTGAGATCTTCATCGATTTTCAAGACAAATAATTGTTATAACTATCTCTTCAAAGAATGATGTGTTGAATTGTGGAGCTAAAAGCTTCACTAATGAGCTTATGTGGAGGTTGCTAGGTTACACAGTGCTAACATCAGTCAGAACCAATTGACATTGGTTAGGAGTCGACCAACATCGGTTAGAGGTCAGCCAACATCAGTCATCTTCAGACTAACACTGATTGGCATCGATCATCTGTGCATTTCTATCTTTTCTAATTTTATCTAAGCTAATTTTAGTCAAACTATTTTTATCATAATGGATTAGAGCCTTTGATTTAGAGGTGAATCTAATGGTGGTGAATGCATGGCTCATGAAACCCTAGTGTTGTAGTATACTATATAATAGGGTTAGATCCTCATAACTTGTAAGGGAAGACACAACAACAATTTAGTTGATTATGGTTGTAATTGATTGATTGAGAGAGAGAGAGAGAGAACTCTTGAAGGAGAATTACTGTACATCTGAGAGGTGTGAGGAAGAAAGAGATTTCTTCATTATATTTTTTTCTAGAAGAGTTTAATACAGATTGGTTGTTTCTCGTATCTCCTATTCTATGATGTTTCTAATTTCTAGTTACTTATTACTTCTAGTTTAATTACATGTTTAGTTGCTTATACAAAAGTAATCAATTGTATTCTAAGATCCTAATAAGTGGTATCAAAGCTCTAAACACTAACAATTGGTATCAGAGCAGGCTAGTGTTTGTTGATTATAGAGTTCACTCATAGGGGTTTTTGATTGAGTGGGAGTAAAGCAATGGTAGAAGAAAGTAAACTAAGAATGGAGAAATTTAATGGCAATAATTATCAATTATAGAGGATTCAAATTGAAGATTATCCGTATCAGAAAGATATGTATTTACCTTTGGGTGGGGTTTCAAGAAAGCCCACAGATATGCAAGATGAAGAATGGAATGTTCTTGATAGAAAGGCTCTTAGATCTATAAGGTTGAGCCTAGCATCTTCTGTGATTTCCAAATTATCACAGGCAAAGACAATGGTAGAGTTAATGGATACTTTGGCAAATTTATATGAAAAACCCTCAGCTTCGAATAAGGTATATCTTATGAAGCAATTATTTAATTTGCAAATACAGGAAGGTGGATCTAGATCTAGTCATCTTAATGATTTCAATGCAATAGTAAATCAATTAAATTTAGTCAAAATAATTTTTGATGATGAAATTAAGGCTCTCTTAATCTTATGCTCTTTACCTGAAAGTTGGCATAGTTTGTTAATGGCAGATAGTAATACTGCATCTGCTTCAAATATCTTGAAAGTTGATGATGTTGTTAGTGTAATCTTGAATGAAGAAATTAGTAGGAAAAGCACAAGGGAAACATCAAGTAATGCTTTAAGTGTTGAAAGTAGAGGAAGGCAAAGAGAGAAGGGCAAGCAAAGGAAATCAAGGTCAAAGATGGGAAGTAGATCCAAATCCAAAAATAGAAGAATAACCTACTGGAATTATGGAAAGAAAGGGCATGAAAAGAATGATTGTTGGTTGAAGGATAACAAAGAAAATTAGCATGAAGGTAATAAAGAAGCAAAAGTTGCAGGTATTGTCACACAGGATGCTCTTATATTTTCTTTGGATAATAAAGTAGAATCATGGGTTTTAGATTCTGGTGCCTCTTTCCATGCAACCCCAAATAGAGAATTTTTCAATGATCATGTCCATGGAGACTTTGGAAAAGTTTATTTAGAGGATGATGAGCCTTGTCAAATTGTTGGAAAAGGAAAAGTGCAGCTGAAATTGTAGAATGGCAACACATGGGTGTTGAAAGATGTCATGCATGTACCCATGCTAAAGAGGAATCTGATTTTTACAGGAAATTTGGGTGATGAGGGTTGCACAGTAACTCTCACAATTGAATCTTGGAAAGTTTCCAAGGGTGCACTTATATTAGCAAGAGGTAAGAGAGTAGGTACACTTTATCTATCTACTTGTATTACTGATTATTCTCCTTTTATTTTATCTACTTCAGATGTAGATGCAAAGTTGTGGCACTGTAGGCTTAGTGACATGAGTGAGAAGGGAATGAATGTTCTTAAGTTAAAAGGTATTATTTTAGATTTGAAAAGTATAGATCTAGATTTTTGTGAGCATTGTTTTTTTGGGAAACAAAAGAAAGTGAGGTTTCTCAAAACTGAGTCAATAAAGAAGAAGCACAAGTTGGAGCTTGTTCACACAGACGTGTGGGGACCAGCTCAAGTAGCTTCTATTGGAGGATCACAGTATTATGTTTCTTTCATTGATGATGCTTCAAGAAAGGTATGGGTTTATTTCATAAAGAAGAAATCTGATGTTTTTGACACATTTAAGAAATGGAAAGCTTTGGTTGAGAATGAAACAGGTTTGAGATTGAAGTGCCTTAGATTTGACAATGGTGGTGAATACTGCAGCAATAAATTCAATAATTACTATTTTATGAGTGGAATACATAGGAAAAGGATGGTTCCAAGGACACATTAGCAAAATGGAGTTGCTAAAAGGATGAATAGAACAATAATGGAGTGTGCACAGAGTATGAGGTTGCATGCTAGTTTGCCCTTACAGTTTTGGGTAGAAGCTGTAGATACTGTGGTTTACCTGATTAACAGAGGACCTTCTACTACACTAGATGGTGGAATTCTAGAAGAGGCTTGGACAGGTAAAAAGGTAGATCTTTCATTTCTCAGAGTGTTTGGTTTTAAAGCTTTTATGCACATTGATAAAGAAAATAGAAAGAAGTTGGATGCTAAATCTATGTGATGCAGTTTCATTGGTTATGGTTTTGGAGATTTCAAATTTCGATTGTGGAATTTAGAAACTAACAAAATTATTAGAAGCTATGATTTAGTTTTCAATGAGAAGGTGATGTACAGTGATCAGCTCAAGAGGCTAAATAATTCTAAGCAAGGCAATCTTGATTTGGAAGAGGTTATGATCCAAAATGAGCTCACGGGTAAAAATTGTCACTCATAGGAAAACATAGAGACTAACGTTGGTCAGGTGGAAACTGATGTCGATTAGGCAGAGACTAGCATTGATCAGGTGGAAACTGATGTCGGTCAGGTGGAATCGACATCGATTAGAGATGAACAAGATAGGTCACTATCAGAAGGAAATTTGGGTAGACAACAAGCTATAAATGAGTCTCAAACACTCATAAAGAGGTTTGAAAGGGTAAGTAAACCTCCAATTCATTATTCCCCTTCTTTATACCATGTGTTACTCATTGATGGTGGAGAACCAAAATGTTTTGATGAGGTAATGCAAGTAGAATCTAGAAAATAGTGGGAGCATGGCATGAATGAGGAAATTGATTCCTTGGAAGAGAACCATACGTGGGATTTGGTTGAGTTGCCAGTCAGAAAGATACCACTAAAAAACAAATGGGTATATAGGTTAAAGGAAGGAGAGAATGGAAAAATGAGACATAAGGTCAGGTTGGTATGTACTAGACCTGATATTGCCCAAGTAGTGGGAGTTATCAGCATGTTTATGGCCAATCTAGGAAAGGAACACTGGAAAGCAATTAAGTGGATTCTCAGATATCTGAGCTCAACTAGCAGTAGGCATTTATGCTATGGAGGGTTAAACACTTCTCTACATGGGTATGTAGATTTAGATATGGAAGGTGACTTGGATAGCAGGAGAAGCACCACAGGATGTGTGTTCACTATTGGTGGAATGGCGGTTAGCTAGATTTCAAAGTTGTAGAAGGTTGTTGCCTTGTCTACTACAGAGGCAGAATACATTATAGTCATAGAGGCTAGTAAGGAAATGATTTGGATGACTTGGTTCATGGAAGAGTTGGGAAAGGAGCAAGAGAGTTGTAGATTGTACAGTGATAGTCAAAGAGCAATTCATTTGGCAAAGAATTTAGCCTTTCATTCAAGAACCAAACATATACAGCTTAGGTACCACTTCATTAGACAGGTATTGGACGATGGTTAGTTGAAGCTAGAAAATATCCATACAAATAAGAACCCTACTGATATATTAACAAAACCAATAACAAAGGAGAAGTTGAATCTTCATTCAAATTTTTTTGGTCTTCAAGATTGAACCTGAAGAAGGAAAAACAAGCCAAATATGTTTAAAGGATGTTGCTGTACAGGTATAGGTGTAGCTATTTATCTCCAAGTGGGAGATTGTTGAGTTGTGGAGCTAAAAGCTTCATTGATGAGCTTATGTGGAGGTTGTTGGGTTACACAGTCACTGACATCGGTCAAAACCAACTGATATCAGTTAGGGGTTGACTGACATTGGTTAGAGGTTGGCCAACATCAGTCATCTTTAGACTGACACCAACTGGCATCAGTCATCTATGCATTTCCAGCTTTTCTAATTTTAACCAAGCTAATTTTAGTCAAACTATTTTTAGTAGAACAAATTAGAGCCTTTGATTCAGAGGTGGATCTAATGGTGGTGAATGCATGGTTCATGAAATCCTAGTGTTGTAGTATACTATATAATAGGGTTAGATCCTCATAGCTTGTAAGGGAAGACACAACAACAATTTAGTTGATTGTGGTTGTAATTGATTGAGAGAGAGAGAGAACTCTTGAAGGAGAATTACTGTACATCTGAGAGGTGTGAGGAAGAAATAGATTTCTTCATTGTATTTCCTTCTAGAAGAGTTTAATATAGATTGGTTATTTCTCATATCTCCTATTCTATGTTGTTTCTAATTTCTAGTTACTTATTACTTCTGGTTTAATTCTATGTTTAGTTTCTTATACAAAAGTAATCAATTGTATTCTAAGATCCTAACATGATGAGGAATTACAACCGCTTGGAGCATCCTACTTGATCTCTTGGCTAAATAATTCCTTTCACATGAGCCTAAAAGGAGGACATTCACTTGAGGATCCAAACATATTTTATCTTGACATGGAACTACCTGAAGATCCCTTTGATCACTCACTTACATAGCTAGAGGGAAAATCATTTGAAATCCAAATAGATTTTGTCTGTATATGTAAATTATTTATAAATTCTTCCTTATTACTCAATTTTCAAATCATGGACATTTTTAGATAGGAAATCTCTTCTTTGTTCATGCTAAGGGAAAGCCCATTACCTAAAATGATGTCTCAAGAGTTGATCTATTTGTGACATGAAACTAAAATGATATTCAATCATGATTTGAAAATATTCACTTTTGAAATGGAACTTAAACATTATTTTGATCCTTGAGCCATTGCCATGTTTATGAAATAACCATTAATTTTATCTTTAAAAACAAATCTTACCATATATTGACACTTGACACTCCACTTTAGATCTAACTAGGCATCTACATAGTTCTAAAAGTGACTAATGGATTTAGTCTAGACACTTGTCACCTCCTCATGTAATCCTAGCCCTTTGAAAGGTCTATCTTAGCTTGCACCATTGGATCTTCATCTCTCAAACACATGTGAGTTCAAGATCTTACAATGAGATTCTTGAGCTATAACCTTGTGGCACATAATTATGTCACTTATCATGTCTATGTTTTCCTATAGAATACTTGAATTTTTAAACTCAACCACATGTTGTCAGATCTAGATAGGGAAAGCAAATCCTCTCCATAAAATCATGATTTGGGGAATGGAGTGTTATTGGATCATGTTCCTTAACCACTAAGATGTGCCACTTGGTAGCCTTATAGGATTCTTATATACTCTGTAGATAGTCGATCCTAATTTGAGTGTGCATATACCATGTGGAAGCATATTACTTAATCTTGGTTCTCGTTGACTCATCAAATGCCATCTCATATCTTTAGATCTTTAGAACATGATCAGACTTTAAAACGTTCCCTATGATCTCCACACTTGGTAGCCTCATGAACTTTCTAAGCTCTTCTAACTATTCATCCTTGAACATGCTCTATTAGATCATCTTGATCCAATAAAATTATTTTCATTAGATTTGGCTCCATTTGAAAACAAATAAATACTTCACAGGGTCTAAAAATGAATTGGTGTGGTCATCCCAAACATTTAAATCCCAGTGAATACCTATCATGGCTTAAAGTTGATGTCTAAGTACCTTTCAAAAATGTCCATGAGACTATCATACCTATAACTTAGAAATGTTCTTTTGGAGACTTTATTCAATGGGAATTTTATTTGATCTTTATCTTTAGTACTCCTATTTTCTTTGATACTTCTGTCTTGCAACAATTATTTTGGGCCTTTTGTTGTGAAAATTGTCTCAGACAAAATATTTGAGACAATTTACCTAAAGGATTGGTCTACACACTTTTCCTACAATAATTGGTTTCTTGGACTTTTAGAATGGTCCTTCAATCCCATAAAAGTGCCTTTTAGAACTATTGAAAGTGTCCTCCAACATCCAGACTTATCCTTCAAGATTTTTTCTCAAGCAAAATTTTTGAAAAAAATGGACCTCTGCTTCAAAATAATTTTGTTAAAGGTACCTTTCAAGCCCTTTGAATATATCCTTTATATTTTTTTCTAAGGGAATCTACCCTACAAAAATTCCCTTCAAACTTTTGGAATGGTCCTCTAAACTATAGAAGGTTCCCTTTTAAATTTGTGTAAGTGTCCTCTAGATCCATAATTATCCTTCAAACATTTTGTAGATACCCTTCAGGAATTTTGCAAGGGAAAAATGCCTGATGGAAATAATCCTTTAAATATTTTACAAAGGCAAAATGACCCTTTGAGAGCTTTGAAAATGTCCTTCAATATTTTTTTAAGTGTCCTTTTGCCCTTTGAAAGTACCCTTCAGGAATTTTACATGTGTCCTTTTCCCCCTTGAAGTGCCCTTCGAGAATTTTGCAATGGCAAAATTATTGAAGGAAATAATCCTTCAAAACTTTTTCAAAGGAAAAATGACCCTTCAGGACTTATGTAAAATACCTTGGCTATAACAAATGACCTTATAATTCCTTCAAGATTTTTGTGCAATAAAAATTCCTGAAGGGTAAGTGCCCTTTAGACTTTTTTCTATAGAAAAAAAGATTGAAACAACTGATTTAGAGCCAATGAAATTGCCCTGCAGAACTTTTGTAAAACACTTAGCCCAGAAGCGATAAGACATTTAATTCTTTTTTAACTTTTGTATAAGATAAAATGTTCAATAGAAATAAGTCTTTAGACTTTTTATCTCAAACAAAAACCCTAAAGACCTATTTTCGTTAGACATTGTGTTTATGTAAAAGGACCTAAAATTATAAGGGAAAAACACCTTCAATAAGTAAATATTAGACAAAGGACTTAAACACATTTAACATTAACTAGACATTCCAAAGGAATACATGGAGATCAAAATCTGGCTAAGGACATAAAATTTGATATAGATAAGGGCTTGATTGCTCCAGTGTAATTTTGGTCACTAATAGTAGCTCTCACCTGGGGATGCACACCTTTTATGGGTGTGCAAAGAACAATAAAAACAAGAAAGGGTGCCAATCCATTCGGCTATAGAGTCAAGATAATTTTTTAGCAAACATCCATGAAGGTTCTAAAAAACATGGCAGACTTACAAAAATAGATCAAGATGATCGAGAAATGAACACATAATAAAAAGGAATGGAAAATTACTATATAAGCAATCCAAAAGTAAGGGGCAACAAAATAACAAAACAATAAATTAACAAACACTATACAATATAGTACACATGTTTCAGATAGATTCAATCAAGGAAGTGTTTTAGATGTCTTCCTTTAAATGGTAGCTCTAGTATCTCACCATCCAGATCTCTCAAGAAGAAAGTATGATCCCTAATCTTCTAGTCAATGGAATAGGGACCCATCCAAAAAGCATCAAACTTGCCATGATTTCTTTTCTCCTCATGCCTACTATCCCAAAATAGAACCAAATCACCTATTTGAAAGGTCCTTGGAGTGACCTTTCTATCAAATATTTTCTTCATATTCTCCTTTAACTTAAGGTGTCTTTCATGAGCTTGTCTTCAAGTTTCATCAAGCTCAATAATCTAGTTTACCTTGCTTTCATAGTGGTAGACCTGATCATTATCCCCTAGTTATTGCATGAGCTGATGATTGGGAACTATAAATTCATAGGCAAAACTAATTGAGCTCCATAAAGAAGCTCAAAAGGGCTTCTACCTATATCTCTCTTGGGTGTAATCCTATCAGCCCACAAGGAAAACTTCAGCTACTCACCCCACTTCTTATTTTCTTCCAATGTTCTCCTGATGATCTTGAGAAAGTTTTTGTTACTTGATTCAACTTTTCCATTTCCTTAAGGGTTATATTTGGAAGCCTAGGCTAGGTCAATCCTATATTCTTTACACAATACCACCAAAAGTTTTTCTTTGATTCTCATGACATTGTTAACAAATATCTTAATAGGTACACAAATTCTACAAATAATCTTATTTAATAAAAAATCCATGACTACCTAATGCATTACTTTCTTTGTAGGGATTTTTTTAACCCATTTGGTGAAGTAATCAGCTGTAACTAGGATCCATCTATGTCCAATGCTTGATGAATCAATTATTTCACCAATGAAATATATTCCCCATTGTCTAAATGGGCCTTCAATCATCATTGGCTATAAGGGAAAAGAACTTGAATCTTTCATCCTCCCAACAAAGTGCTGACATCTCTCACATCATCTTACTACTTGAGCAACATCCTTGAATAGTGATGGCCACCAATAACCAACTCTTAGAATTTTATGAGCTATAACTTTAGGTGCAAAATGGATACCACAAACTCCACTATGGAAGTCTTTAATCAAGATAGTAGTCTACTCTTCTAGTACACATCTTAAGATAATCCCATCTAGATTCTTCCATGCTAGTTCATCCTCAACCAAGAAGTCCTTTTGTGACACAAGATTAAGAGTTCTTCTTTGGTTCTTATACAATCCATGGGGACAATTCAAATTTTTTGAGTAGTAGACAATGTCCTTATACCATGGAGACAAGTTAAACTAACTCAAAGAATCATCAACATGAAAATTGATGTTGTTTACCTCTATATCTTATAGATAGGTCTCAATCATAAGCTTGTCTAGACCCATCCTTATTACCATCTTAGTGGTATAAATATCCATGTCATACTCTTTTAGTTTATTAACCCACCCAAACCTCTTGTGGGATACATTGGTATGAGTCAAAATGTCCTTCACCATGGTGTAAGGGACGTATGCAATAATCTTCAAAATCAAAATATATAGCCTTAATGTTTTAATAGCCTTTAAAATAGTGAAATCTTGATTCTCCATAATAGTGTAGTTCAATTTAGGACCTTGAAAAGATTTGATTAAGAAATATATGGGCTGATGATGACCTTCCTCATTCTTTTGTAACAAGAAAACATCCAAAGTATTGGATGATGCAAAAGAGAATACCCACAATGGCATCATGTAATTAAGACTAGCCAAAATAGGGGAAAACTTAAAAATCCCTTAATGTCACTGATTGCTTGAATGACCTTCTTCTCCCATTTGATGGTTTGGTCCTTCTTTAACATATAAGTAATGGGTAGAGTGATCTATACAAAATTAGACACAAACCTTCTTACAAAATTGATTTGTCCAAAGAAAGACTAAATTCCTTTCTTAGACTAAGGGATAGGTGCTTTATCAATGGATTCAGCCCATTTGGGGTCAATCATGACACCATATTTGGACACTATATGTCCTAAAAACTTAACATTTTCTACTCTAAAGTGGCATTTCTTAGGATTAAGTGAAATGTCAAATTCCCTGCATCTGATCAACACCTTTTCTAGATGCTCCAAATGTTCTTCTCTTATTTTGGAGTACATTATGATATCATCTTAATACATAATAATGAAATTATTAATTGTCCCTACAAAGGCAATGTCTATATCTCATTGAAACATTATGCCAACATTCATCAATTCAAAAGGCATCCTCATGTGAACATAAATTCCCCTAGGTATTTTGAATGTTGTCTAGGACCTCTCAAATTCTTTGATAACAACCTGGTTGTAACCTAAGAATCCATCCCAAGTGGATAAAAATTATGACATAGTGATGCTTTGGATTAGGTTTTCCATATTAGGAAAGGGATAATTGTCCATTAAATAAGCTTTATTTAAATTCCTAAATTCCACACATAAGTGAATATCACCATTTTTATTTCTCATAGGGACCAAGTTTATAACCCATGATGAATACTTGATGGGATGAATGATAGTACCATCCCTTAGTTTCTTTAATTCTTCCTACATCTTTGTGGCCAAGATAGGGTTAATGGGTCTCTATTTCTACCTGAAGGGTTTGCTATCAAGCTACTGTGGGATGACATGCTAGAATAAGTCCTCCCTATATGCTTTTAGCTTAGAATAAGATCATGTGAGGTAATCTTGGTACTTTCTTAACAACTACATGTAATATTTTTTCTCTATTGTACTTAGGCGAGTACCCAACCAAACATTCATTGGATTCTCATGAGAACCCAAGTTAAATTTAGTTACATCCTTTTAGATAAATAAGTCTCTTGAATTGATTCTATTTGGTCCATCAAATGATGCTTCTAAGCTAACCATACCTCCTGGGATTGTGTTTGTATTTAACTTAATGATGTCTTTCTAAAACAAGGTCTTTTCCCCATCACTGACTTGAACAATAGAGTCCAAGTCTATGAGCTGACCATAAAAATCAACCTCATAATTTAGAAATCTCTTAACCTACTCATCATCATTAAAGACCTACTAATGATGAACATTATATGGGATTGAAGGCCTAACAATTACTTCTACTTGATATTGATAATGAGGGCTCATATTTGTAATGTCAAAATGAGCACCCAACCTTACAAGTATATCATTTTCTTTATTGAAACCTCTGTCATGACAACAAATATTGAATACATCAAAGAACTCCAACAAGTTCTAGACAACATTTTGATACTATTTCAACCTTTTATTTTTGGTGGTAAAATCATTACAAACTTGATTTACCACCAGCTCAAAATCACCCTTAACAATCAGAAACTTGAATCCATATTCATGGGCAATCATTAGACCAAGAAAGAGTGCCTCATACTTGATAGTATTATTAGTGCACTCAAAATAAATCTAGAAAGAAAATATAAAGCATTTACCATTAAGGGTGTAGAAGACAACCCTAGCTCCACCTCAAAGATTAGAGCAAGCCCCATCCAAGCACATCTTATAGACTACATTTTTTTCAAGATAAACATTAATAACAATAGGCTATTTACTAACATCAATATTCCCAATAAAGTTTCCAAGCTCAACATCTGTGTACAACACTTCATTAAGAGCATGCTTTGGATCTTCAATCACATGTAGCATATTTAGCTCTCTATAAATTTTGACCATCTTACCCTCCAAAGGAATAGTGTCATAAGAAATGTCCATCTACACACTTCCACCCATGCTGGTAACCCATTTGCATGACAATAACATCCCCCATATAGGTGGGTAGTCTACAACTACCACATCCATGTTAAATTACTTACTAAGATAAACTATGAACTGTAACACCAACCCCTTGACTTTTCCAATAATTAAATTTTCTCACAAGTTCATGGCATAAAATTTACTAAAGGTTGACATGATCTTCACTCTATCATCATTGAGGACACCCAAGGACATCACATTATAAGAAGCTCCATAATCAAACATGTCATTATGAACAGCCAAACCATTGATTAGTAGAGTCATATAAAAAGGATCCACATTCAACTAACTCTCTACTAGCGTATTCCCCAATTATACCTATAGAGTAAGTTTAGTAACCTCTTTTGATTCTTCTTTTTCTTTTAGGGGTGTTTGGGATAGCTCAACTTCATTTATGGCTGACCTTTCACCAAATTCCAAATATTCAAAGGCCCTATTCTTGTGTTTAAGTAATCTCAATTACTCAATAAGTGGTATGGTGATCTTTATTTGACTCAATAATTGAGCCATGTCAGGAAGAGGTGTATTTAGTGGAAGGGTAATGACAACTTCAATTGGAGTGAAATCACTCATTGTCTGAAATGGAGGATGCTAGGGTATATTTGGAACTTTGACAACAACCTTCAAATGTAGATTTTGTTTAGGATCACTTGTACCCTTAGGGATGATAGACAACATGGGAAATCAATTGATCCTAATAAAAATAACTATAGTCTTATTATCTTGGGTTATAGATGCTATCTTGGAAGCTTCTTGGAATACTATTTCTTTATTTTCTTTTTTTCTTGCATTCCTTGCTTTTATATTTTTAGGGGTGGTATCTCAAGGAGCAACACCTAGTTTCCTACTTCTCAAGTTATATTCCTTTTTTTGTGTAGTTGTTACATTAATTAACATATATCTATCCTCAACTGATGGAAATCTTCCAAGATATTTCTTGATCATCATAAAACATAAGAGATCAAAATTATGAACTGGCAATTCATATGCTTGTGCCACATTGACATCATAAACAAAATCAAAATTTGGGGCACTCTCTAATTCAACAACATTCTAAAGTTGATCATCTATATTATCAATCCATAATTTTGTAGAGGTATTCAATTCATCCTCAAGTCTTTGAAAATAAAACATAAAACTCGTATAATCAGACGATGCATATTTAGGTTCATCTAGTTCTTCATCAAGCTGTTTAGTAGTATCACATGGAGGGTGTGGAAGGAAGCATTTCTCACACTAATCAATGTCTAAGTCTAAATTTACAAAATTTACCTTGGTATTCATAGGATCAAACACCTCCTTTTCAACCCCTCTATTTTGGTTTCTCTCTATCTTATCTTCATGCATAGGCCTCTTCCCAATGTCATTTTCTCTATGGTGGAAAATAGACCCCCTTTGCACTTGATTAAGATTGGGAGCTCTATCATAGCTGGTAGACATGTGAAGAACCTCCTTTTCATCTCTATCCAAATTTTATGACATTTATTTGATAGTACAAGCCAAAGTTTTGATAGTTTCCTCTAAAATGTCTATCTTCATAGGCTATGTATTCTTTGGGTTAACTAGCTTCACATCAACCCACTTATTCAAGGGGTTTCCCACAACCTTGATGTTATTATCAATATGGATGGACATATTGAACACCAAATACAAGTTAGTGGTAGCCTTTTCCCTCAAAAAATAAGCAACCTTCTTATCAAAGGCATCACAATATTTTAACAATGATGTTGTGTCATTGGGCCTGATGTTTTTGGGAAACCACAACATGGTCTTGTTGAACTAAGTGTTGAAGACCTGCACACACTCATTAGGATTCTTCTTGATATTTTAAAATTCAGCCAAGAGAAACTTTGGATCAATCCTAATAGCATACTAAATCCTAAAAATGTTTTGCATCTCTTCCCATGTATCAATGCATCTAGTGAGAAGGGAGTTACACCATTATTGATCATCTTCTTCTAGTATGTTCATAAAAAAATTTATACACACATACTCATACTCAATCTCATAATACTCAATGATATTCTAATAGGCTGTCAGATGCTAATCAACACTCATTGCATTGATCCTTTAGAATTTTGGGAGACATTTCCTAATTTCATGTGGAACATAGCCTTCCATCTTATCAAAATTGATAGGTTTAAACATGGGAACCATAAATTTAAGACATGCATTTTCCTCTTGGTCTCTATGCCTCATGATTGGTTTAATAAGAGGTTCAAGAACAAATGGAAAATGGATATGAGGGGGTGAATGAGGTAGACTTTGTAGATCAGACCTAGGAGGGGATTTAGCTAGTTGAAAAGGAACTACAAAATAAATAGGACTATGTGTTTTAGAATCAGTAGAAGAGATATGATAGTCTTCAACAATGTGGGGGATGACAAATATTTCAAGATTATCAAGACATTATTAGTCCTAAGTAGTAAAACCTTGGCCTTCAACAGGCCTCCAAACTTGTCCCTTTCTTCTTTGAGGAAGACCCAAGAGTGGAACAAGTCTCTTTGATGGGTCACCTTTGAAAGATGATCTCAATCCTTCTATCTTTTCAAACAATGAGATACTCAAAACTAAAAGTTAGTAAGTATTCAAAATAAGCACCAATCTTTCTTGAAACCAAAAAACATAGTTGGAGTCACCACTAGAATCAAACTTATAGAACAAAACAATTAAAATTTTGTTGTGATGCAGACTAAAAATAGACTTGTTGAATCCAAATGAGATAGAGAACATTGACATTGAAATTTTTAAAATAATGTTAAAAAGTGACAAAACACATTTCAACATGAAATATTAATAGTGCCTTGTAAAATATTTAGCATAAGTCAAATTTTCAAACCTTAAGAACTTCTTAGCACATCCCTAGTGGAGTGTCGCGATGTTGAAAACTAAGATAGTTGAATTAATGTAGTATCAATAGAGAAGCTTACAAGGTGAAATACTTATGGCTTTCTATAAGAGTCTATAATAACACAAGTAACCAATAGTTTAACTAAGTCCCTAGCTATGGTACTAGTTTGGTGCTATTAATAGATCAAGGCTAATAAAATCAACAAAGATACAGGTAGAGAAATTTCAAATTAATAACAACTGTATGCAAGAGTCCATAACAACATGGGTGATAATAATTGTCCCCAACAATGGTGTTAGTTTGGTGTTGGTTCCCAATTATACACCTTTTCTAACCTAGTCTTGCACACTTGAAGGAGATGGAAAATAGTGATGATGACCCTAATAGAATGTCATTGTATTTGGGGGAGGGTTTAGCATAAAAATGGACCATATTATAGGAAATGACTGGGAGGCACCTAAAAAGGGTATGGTTATCTCCCTTCAACTTTTGTCTTTGATTGAATGAAGGTGAGAGAACCTATGGGGTAGCTTACTCTTATGGAGGGATTTCATAATTAAAAATCCATGGGGATATCTTGGCATAAGGGATAAATATGAACAAAGCATAACCACATCTACACACTTCACCCATGAAGGGTTGTCACATAAAATGCACAAATGCTCTATGTCATACACAAACTATTAAAGATAGATGAAATTGTGTCTGTATTCTTCATTTTATAATATATTTAACATCAAAGGAACTAAATAAAATATTTTAATGCTAGAATTTAAAGAAAAAAATTAAAAACACATTCCAAATAGTCAAGATATTATACATTTGAAGGGCAAGTAACACTTATAATAGACAAGAGGGTGTATTATTTGTAAGGTATGATAGGGTATAACAAGTTTATGGTTAAATATAAAATGGAGGGTGGTGTGATGGTGGCTTCTAAATATAAAATTATCTAACAATACTTCATGATAATGTTCCTTAATATAGATGTAGAAAACACTTCAAAAGTAAGAAAATTATAAACACCAAATGATCCCTAAGAGACTAGGACATACATTGAAACTAGCATCTCAAATACTCTTTCCTACTAAATTCATGAACCCAAGGTGCCCCTAAGAAGTATTTCAACAACACATTTACAAGCAACTATAGAGAGGGATTTATAACATAGATGCATGCTTAGAATGACAACTAGTAATGAACATAGACCCAAATATCCAATTATTATAAGCTACAAAATATGTCACTGCATTTCATTAATAGGATTACGGTAAAGAACCATAAATATTTTCCAGTAGATTGAAAAAAAATACTAAAAACATCAACACTTCATAATACTACCATGGGGATATGCATGGTGAGATTTCTCTTTAGATAAGGGAGACATGAACATGCTCCTAAATCTTGCTAATGGTTGTAGAGATACAACCACCTTAGCAAGGGAGGCAAAGTCTACACACAACAATGGATCCCAAATACATTATGTATAAATTGGACTTAAAGGAAATGGATGCCTAAAATGACTTATATCAATCAAAAGTCAATCTAGATGAACAAAAACCAACCACCTTGAAACAAAAGACAAGCCTTCTATTTATACTTTTTCAATCCTTCCCAAATCTAGGACTATGGGCTGTAATTTTCAAAAAATGCATAATGAACTTTTCCAGTCCTATCAAGATGCTCCTAGCCAAGAAATGCCTTTTGCTATACCTGATATCTTCATCAATTTTCAAGACAAATCATTATTACAAATACTTCTTTGAATAATGATGAGGAATTGAAACCACCTGGAGCATGCTACTTGATCTCTTGGTTAAAAATTCATTTCACATGAGCTTAGAAGGAGGACATTTGCTTGAGGGCCAAATGGATTTTTTCTTGATGTAGAACTACGTGAAGATCCCCTTGATCACTCACTTGTATAGCTAGAGGAAAAATAATTTGAAAGCCAAACTGATTTTATCCATATGTGCAACTTATTTGGAAATGCTTTCTTGTTACTCAATTTTTAAATCATGGACATTTTTGGATAAGAAATATCTTCTTTGTGCACACTAAGGGAAAGACCATTACCTATAATGATGGATCAAGAGTTGCTCTAGTTGTGACATGAAATTAAAATGATCTGTAATCATGATTTGGAAAAATTCACTTTTTAAATGGTAGTTAGACATTCTTTTGTTCCTTGAACCATTTCCATGTCTATGAAATAACCATTAATTTTAAATTAAAAAAAAAATCTTACCACATATTTAACCTTGGCACTCCACCTTAGATCTAACTGGGCATCCACATAGCTCTAAGAGTAACTAATGGCTCTAGTTTGGACACTTTTCACCTCCTTATGCAATCTTAACCTTTGAAAAGTTTTTCTTGGCTCGCATCATTAGATCTTCATCTTTTGAGCACACATGAGTCATAGATCTTGAAATTAGATGCTCAAACTATAACCTTGTGGCATGTAGCTATGCCACTTGTTGTGTTTATGTTTTCCCATAGAATCCTTGACTTTTCAAACTTGGATATGTACCATTATATTTATCAATGGAAAGAAAACGTGTTCCATTAGATCATGATCTAGGGAATGGAGAATTATTGGATCCTTCTCCTTCCTTGGACCCAAAGATGCACCACTTGGTAGTCTTATGGGATTCATGTGTACCCTATAGATAGTCCATCTTACTTTGAGTGTGCATACACTGCATGGAATTACTTCACTTATTCTCAATTCCCATTGACTCATCAACTACCAACTCACACTGTCAGATCCTCAGAACATGCTCAAACTTTAAAACATGCCTTAAAATCTTGACACTTAGAAAAACCACAAAATTTTTGAGTTCTTCTGACTATTTATCCTTGATTACACTCCATTGGATCATCCTACTTAAATAAAATGCATGCCATTGGATCTGGCTCTATTTGAAAACAAACAACTACTTCATGGGGTCTAAAAATGATGCTTGCATGACCATCCTAGATATTTGATTCCCAATGGCTACCTACCATGGCTTAAAGTTGACATATACATGCCTATCAAAAATGTCCATGAGACTATCATACTTGTAACTTGGAAATGTTCTTTTAGGGATTTTATTCCATGATAATTTTAATTGAGTCTTAGTCTTTGACACTCTTATTTGCTTCAACACTTTTATCTTACAACAATTATTTTGGGCCTTCTATCGAGAAAATTGTCTCAAACAAAATGTCTGAGACAATTTCCTTGAAGGTTTGGTTTACACACTTTTATTACAAGAATTTTTTTCTCAACCATTTGGAATGGTCCATTGATCCACTGAAAGTGCCTTTTAGAACTATTGAAAATGTCCTCCACCATCTAGACTTATCCTTTAGAATTTTTACTCGAGCAAAATTTTTGAAGGAAATGGACCTCTACTTTACAAAATTTTTGTCGAAGGTACTTTTCAAGCCCTTTGAATATATCCTTTGGAATTTTTTCTAAGGGCATCTTCCCTATGAAAAATCCCTTCAAAGTTTTGGAGTTGTCCTTTGAAATATATAAAGTACCCTTCAAAATTTGTGTAAGTGTCCTCCGGATCCAAAATTATCCTTTAGACTTTTTTTAGAGGGTAAAATTCCTAAACAAAATAATAATTCAGATATTTTTCAAAGGCAAAATGACCCTTTGTGAGCTTTAAATATGTCCTTCAAGATTTTTTTAAGTGTCCTCTTGCCCTTTGAAACTACCATTTAGGAAATTTTCAAGTGTCCTTTTACCCTTTGAAAGTGCCCTTTAGGAATTTTGTAATGGAAAAATGCCTAAAGGAAATAATCCTTTAGAACATTTACAAAGGCAAAATGACCTTTTGGGACTTCTAAAAAGTACCTTTGGCTGGAATAAATGACCTTACAATTCCTTCAAGATTTTTGTGTAGACAAAATGCTTGAAGGGTAAGTGTCATTTAGAATTTTTGCCATGGACAAAATGTCCAAAAAAAATGACCCAGAACCAATGAAATATCCCTTTAGAACTTGTTTTGAAACACTTATCCCAGAAGTGATAAGACATTGAATTCTTTTAGAACGTTTGTAGCAAATAAAATGTCTGATAGAAATAAGTCTTCAAACTTTTTATCTTAGATAAAAAGGTTGAGGACCTATTTCTATTGGACATTGTGTTCATGCAAAAGGCCCAAAAATTCTAAGGGAAAAACACCTTTAACAAGTAAAGACAAGACAAAGGACTTAACCACATTTTTCATGAACTTGACCTTCTAAAGGAATACATGGAGACCAAAAATTTTATGATACAAACAAGGGCTCGATTTCTCTAGTGCAATTTTGGGCACTAACATGACTTAACATAGTTGATTGCATATAATATCAGTAAGGATTCTCTCATTCTTTAGTGTTGTGTTTGTATGGAGGAAAAATGGAAACTAAAAGACCATCAACTTCAAATCCAATTTCATATAAGGATGTAGTTCATTCTAAGGTACCCACTAAATCAACACTCCTTGATGACAAATGAAGTCCTTACATAGTTCAAAAATTAGATGTTGTGCTAATAATGGAGGTAATACATCTTAAGGTAAAATTAATTTTCAATTATCTTAAATATGAAGCCATTATATGTTGATTTAATGGCTTTTAGCCTCACTCTAAGGAGCTACAACAATGGATTTAAAAAAATTGGTCCAATCAGTATGAGATTATATTGTGCTTTAAAGGTTTATTTATAGTAAAAATTTTTAATATTGAAGATTATCAAAAAATATTTGAATAAGGCCTTTGGTTCTTGGGAAGATCATGTTTATTTATTATTACTTGGTTTCCATTTTTTGTATCCCACTTTTCTTGTTTGAAATGCCTATGTGGGTTTGGCTCCCAATTTTTCCTCTTAATTTTTGGCATCCATAAATGATTAATGTTATTGGGAAAATATTTGAATGATGATTTAGATCCAACATGTCAAGGTATATTTACTTATGCTCCTATTTGTGTTGAGATTGATCTAATTCAAGGACCACCTAAAAGAATAATACTAAAACATGGTGATTTGACTTGGATCTAAAGCCTAGATTATGAAAATATAACCTTTAGGTGTCTATTTTAGCACCAAATAAGGCATCTACATGATTATAGTTCATAATTTATAGGACCCTCTAAAGGTAAGATAGGGTATACTTCCAAATAAAAAATTTGGTAGCCTTACAATCCAAAATCTAAAGAAGACAAAGAAGAGAAGAGCATAGTAGAATCACACGTAGTAGATGATGAGAAAGATATAACTGAAGGAAAAGAGGATAAAATTGATATTTCAAATTGGTCATT
Organism: Torreya grandis; assembly: GCA_037957365.1. Taxonomy (NCBI): domain Eukaryota; kingdom Viridiplantae; phylum Streptophyta; class Pinopsida; order Cupressales; family Taxaceae; genus Torreya; species Torreya grandis. The sequence continues at coordinate 2,656,104 of JARHVA010001780.1, forward strand.
GGAGACTCTTGTGGAAATAGATAAGGATGGGGAACATTTCAATATTGAGGATCAATTAATTATGAAACTCTAGTTGGAGGAATGAAGAGAATACATAAGTTAAATAATTTTTAATTTGATAAGGAATTGTCTATAGATGGTGTCTCTGTAACAAGTCATCCTAACTTATAAATGGTGGTGGTAGGGACTCCACCTAGGGTATAAATTGATGTGAAGAAGAATAATAGACAAAAATAGGATATGAGATATATCTGTCATTAGCTCTTATCTTCTCATTCCTTGTCTGTGGTTCATTTTTGTTTGTTTTCTTCCACTTGGATTTGTGTTATCTTACTCCTAATTTGTCAAGAGGCCTATTTTTTCTACTTGGGAGGCTTCCTACCTTTTTTTGAGATTTTTTCATTTAGAATGTTGATGCATCTACATAGTATATTTTTTAATTTTAATTAATATGAATTTATGATTTTTTTCTTGGGGAAAACAAAACAATAAAAATAAGATGCATAGATTCCACCCATTTGGTAAAATATTCAGTGGTAGTGATAATGAACACATGACCATCTTGTGATCTAGGTAATTTACCAATTAGATCTAATCCCCATATAGATAATGGACAAGGAGACTCTATATACAAATAATATTTGTAAATATTTAATACTTATTGATATTTTCTCTCTTATAGGAATACTTATTTAATACTTAAAATATTATTATCTCATATACCACTACCTAAAACCAATATAAACCCCTTCTATACATTTCCCTAGGCTTTGACACTTTGTCACACATTTCTCTAAAAAATGCACCACCTCAAATATCCCATACTTAAGCAAAACTAATTTTTACCAATTTTTTAATGCATTTGAATGGGTCTACCTACATATAGGAATAATGCATGTTACAAGATTGAGTCAACCTAAGATAAATTAGTTTGGGACTTAACAACTTTAATTTTATAACTAATAAGGTTGATTAGGTTGACTGTGTTGGCTAAAATTATGGAAGGACTTAGGGTCAAGTCATGCTATATATAACCATCTTTCACTTCATTTCCAATAGAGAGAATCATTTATTTGTTCTTTTTTTTCTACATTTCCATCATTGTACTTGAGGATTCATTGCTTAGGGTTTCATGCTTTTTGGAGGATAACCCTTATCTTGTGAAAGCTTAAGATTTACTAGGAGCTCCTTTGCTAGATTATAGTCCATTATCCATCCTTAGATTCTTCAAAAATACACAATAAAATCTTGTAAAGTACCATTAGCTAAGGGATAGGTTTAGGCTCAATAGTTTCATATTTAAGATAAGTATTCCTAACTCTTACTTTTTTATTTTGGTAGATAGATTTACATGAATAATGGATAATGAATGGATTGTATCTCTTTGAATAGGATTATCTCTACATTGACTTGAGTAGAGTTTTACCTATCATGTTTATCCTCTATTTTATGCCACAAAATTTAGTGAACATTAGATTATATTGTGTGATGTTTCTTGACTAATGGATTTGGATCCCTCTCTAGCCATATTATAGGATAAGAGATCCCTTAGGTAGGTTTAGTAGATCCATAATGGTCAAGACACTGATTATATAAGTATTGATAGTGGTATAGTTAACTAATTTATCTTCTTTGAGTTAGGATTGATTTGTAGATCAAATTCAATTTTTGCTTGCATACATTATGGTGAACTTGATGTAAATCTAACCCTTATACATTTTTTTTAGTTTTTAATTTTTAATTTTAATTTTTAATTTATCGTTAACTAAACTAAACCTATCAACCTAGTTTAACATTATGCATGTAGGTTTTCAAACTTCATCAAACATGTCAACCTAGTTTTATAGTCTTTTATATGTTTTTATTTTGTAGTCAACTAGGTCAAGCTAGTTCCATAGTCTTTTTATAGGTTTTTCTTCTTTAGTCAACTAGTTTATACTGGTTGATCCACTTTTGTTAAATTTTTTTTGATAACCTTAATTCTCCATTTTTAGCAAACTAAGTTGTGTTAGTTGACCTAGATCATTTTATATGTTTTTAAAATTGTCACTTGTAGTTTTAACAAACTAAGTCATTTTGGTCAACCTAGTTCATTTTTTGTGTCTTTCAAAAAAATCACTTTCAAGAAAATAGCAGGAAACCAAGTTGAGTTGGTTGATCAAGTTCATTTTATGTGATTTTTTGTCTCTATAAGACTACACCAAGTTGGATGACTCAATTTTTGTTTTACAACTTGAGATTTCTCAATAGATTAAGTCAACTTGGTCAACCTTATTTAGTTTTCAAGTACCTTCTTACCTACTTAACATTTAAATTTTGTTAACTAATTTAGTTTTATGAGAGGATCCTCCTAAAAAATTAATAAAAATGCATGAAATAATATGAATTAACAACATAAATTAACAAATTTATATAATTAGCATAACACTTGAATAGATTGAATTGATCGTAGGTCACTTCAATGGGGCAACCTCCTTTGAGCAAGCTCAATGCAATACATTTGTGGATGGCTTCATTGGCCTAAAAAATTACTTATATATGAAGTCTAATCTAAGTAACTACTATTTCTCATGAATGTGGTATAAAACAAAATGCTCACGGGATGACTTACAAATCTTACATATCCATAACAACTACTATACTAACAAAGTAAAGAGAATAGATATCATAGGTTCATAACATCCCCTCCCTCTTATAAAAATATTTGTCCTTAATGCTTCAAATATGGGAATTGGTGTTGAATCTAAAACAGTGGTTCTCATGTTACATCCTCTGGTTACATTTCATGCCACTAAATTAAAACTTCTGTGATGGAGCGGGAGTGAAGTTAACATGTGCACCTATCCAATATTACCTCTAACTCAAGAAGAATGGATCCTTCATTACCAAGTTTTGGTAAAATAGTCTTCAATCTAATGTTTGTGCCAAAAAAATTCGTCAAACAAGAGACATGAAATACTAGGTGAAATCAATAAGAAGGTGGAAGCTTCAAATTATAAGCAATCAACCCAATCTTTTGAAGAACCTTATAGGGCCCATATAACTTAGGAGCTAGATTATTATGCCCTTTGAGTTTTAGGGAGGATTAATTGTATGGCTATAGGTGAATAAAAACCATGTCACCTACTTGAAAAGTGCCCTTGAAATGGTGCTAATAAACCTATTATTTCATTTGATTTTCTACCATATAAAGATTTTCCGACAAGGTACTAAGGATATGATCCAAGGTTTAGAGAATTGTGTCAACCATTTAAACTAATGAACTATTGGGATGTATGCAAGGAGAACTGGTGGTGCTTAACCATAGACTACTTCATATCAAGTCATTTTTGTTGAAGTGTGATAGGAGGTATTATACCCTCATTCAGTGAAAGGAAGCCACTTTTCTTACTAATGTTATTGTTCTAAGGTGAATCAATGAAATAAAGTTTTCAAGCATTTGTTAATAATTTCAATTTGGCCATCCATTTTTAGATGATAACTAGAACTAATTTTTAGTTGGGTGATAGTGTGTCAAAATAGTTTTGCCAAAAATGGCTAGTGAAAGTTGCATTATGATCTAAGACAATGGATGAAGGAATGCCATGAAGATGGAAAATCTGGTCTATGAAAATTTGGGGCACAAAAATGAATATATTTAGAGAGGCGATCAACCATAACCAAGATCATGATTTTCCCTCCAAATTTAGGAAGCCCCTCAATGAAATCCATTAAAATATCTATCCAAATCCTAGTAGAGATGGTCAAGGGTTTGAGAAACTTAGGGATGAGTGTTGTTTCACCATCGTTGCATTAACATGTATCACATTCAACCACCGTATATTAAATTACCTTTTTTATTCCCTTATAAAATAAGTTACATCATGTCCACTCATAAGTTATGAGAAACCTTAAGTGACTTATGGATGGAGAAGCATAGAGTTCATAAAATACAACTTGTTGAATATTTGTGCTCTGAGGAAGCACTAGATGACCCTTGTATCGTAGAGAAGCACCATCTTAAGAATAATGTAGTAAAATTGAGAATTTAGTGTCCAAATATTAATTGATTTGAGATAATGAGGAGTCATTGACATGCCTTTATTTTACAAAATCCAACCAATTTATAATAGGCATTGAAATAGATAACAAGGAAGTTTGGTCTACAAATGTGTGAGATTGAGCATTAACCACAATATTGTTCTTACCCTTCTTGTAAGTGATCTCATAGTCGTAACCCATGAGTTTTCTAACCCATTTATATTTTTATAGGGTAGAGACCTATTTTCCAAGGAAATATTTTAGACTCTAGTGATTAGTTTTGATGCAAAAATGATTCCCCAGCAGGTATGGCTACCACTTCTGTACTGCATGTAAAATGGCCATCATTTCCTTCTCATAAGTAGAGAGCATTAAATTATTTCTAGAAAGGGATTTAATGGTGAATGAAATGGGGCATGATTCTTGGAGGATAATAGAACCAAGTTCATTTTCATAAGTATCACTCTTGATAGTGAAGTTCTTGGCAAAATCTGGTATAGCTAGAACAAGTGTAGTACACAACTTATTTCAATTATTCAAATACACACTCAATAGCTTGTGTCTAAGTAAAATAATCCTCTTTCAAAATAGTTTTCAGTAGAGATATAATCTTCTCGTAATGCTTAATAAAATTACTATAGTATCTAGTCAGTTCTAAAAAACCATGAAGGCTCTTGAGTGTTTGAGGATGAGGCCAATTTGTTATGGTAGCTATTTTTTTAGGATCCACCTAAATCCTTGGGATAAAAAAATATACCCAAGATACTCCAATTCATCCTATAAAAAAGTAAATTTGGACTATTTTTCACAAAGATGATGGTTAGAGAGAAGTTGCAATGTAAGATCCAAATGTTGGAGATGCTCAGACAATGGTTTACTATAGATGAGGATATCATCAAAGAAGACCAAAATGAAATTTTTTAGGTAGGGATAGAATATTTTATTCATAAATGAATATAATGTTGAAGGATAATTAGTGGGGCCAAAGGGCATGACCAAAACACATAATGGCCATCATGTGTACAAAAAGTTGTTTTAGGGATATCATCCTCATGAAGCTAGATCTGGTGATATCTAGAGTGGAGATCCAACTTGTAGAAAAAATGAGAACCATGAAGCTCATAAAGAATAGGGATTAGGAACTTATCCTTGATTGTGATGTTAATAAGTGCATGAAAATCAATACAGAGATTATATGACTCATCTTTTTTATAAACAAGGAGAACTGGGGAAGAATATGGGTTGGTATAGGGGTGAATAATGCCTTACTTCAATAAGTCTTAAATGAGAATCTTGATCATATTATTTTAATAAAATAGGTAGTGGTAAGGCATGACATTGGGAGGAACACTTGTAGGAAGGACATGAATACAATGGTCCTCTAGCCATGAAGGTGTTAATCCCACTAGTTCAGTAAAGACACATACATACCTCTATAGAATGGTTTGTAGATCAAAAGGAGTAGTGTAGACTATTGATAACTATATTTGAATGGAATGGATATGGGAAATGATTCCATGTGAATTAGTTAAGAATATTTTCCATGTGATGTGAACTTATGATGTTGAGGGATACTAGTTGTAAGCCTTTCAATGTGTGGTTTTCCCATTATTTGAAAGTTGCATCCAAATTTTAGCAAAATCCCATAAGATGGGTCCAAGTGTGCATAACCATTGGGATCCAAAAATAACATCACAACCACCTAAAGATAAGGAAAACATGTTAGATCATAATTTTATAATCTCTAACAGAGATACGCACATTGTGATACTTCCCTTTGCAAGGTAATGTGCCCCCATTGGAAATCATGAATTCAAAGTTGGAGCAAGGATGAATAAAATAATCAACCTATTTAGTGATCTGAGGGTCAATGAAGTTATGAGTGATACTTGAATCAATGAGTATTTCTAGAGCGAGCTTTTTTAAGTAACCCCTAACCCATATGATTTGTGGGGTAGTGACTCCTACTAAGGCATGGAGAGATATATCTAGTTGGTCTTCCTGAGAAGTAGGTTCCATAATTAGTTGAGATTCTTCTAGATCATTTGTTATATCCTAAAATTTTTCTTAATCTTTAGTTTTGTGTGGAGAGTCTACATCCAATAGGTATATATTTTACTTGACACATCAATGTCCTTGAGTGAATCTATCATCATAGTTATAACATAGTCCTTTTTTCTCTATAGGATTGCATATTTGGTTTAGTCAAACACTTAATAGGAGTGGTTCGGGTGGCTAGAATTATTTGAGATAATTATGGAGTTGTATTTTTGAATGGAGAAAAATTGGATTTGAATCGCTACTAAGCTATGATCTTGACTTCGACCAACTTATCTAACTCTAAGGCTTCCATCATCATGTTAGGTCAAAACATTTTGACCTCATATTAAATCACATCCTTTAGTCCATTGAAAAATTAACTCCTAAAAAATTCATCAGGTAATCCCTCTATGTGATTAGCCAATTTTTCAAATTTTGTTTGATATTCTCTCATAGTTCTTATTTGGCAAAGTTTAGTGAGTGCTCAAGTAAAGTCATCAAAAGTACTAAGGCCAAATGATTGGAAAATGAGGGTGTAAAAATCAATCTATATGGGGTTTTCATCAGCTTTGGTATATCAAAGGGGTTCAATTTCCAAGTGAAAGGATGCAAGAAAGACCTTGTTGGCATCAAAATTATTATGCAAACTAAAATATTATTCTGCTTGATAGATCCATCTAGTTGGATCTGCACCATCAAATCCAGGAAAATTAAGCTTTGGCCCACAAAAATTGTTGGAAGAAGAAAACCCAATTTTTGAAGAAGACTGTGGATGTCATCTATTGTTCATGGTGATATGTTGAATACTAAGGCCAAGAAGTTTTTCATCAAGATATTTGATGCATGTCTTAAGGGTGGCAATTTAATCCTCCATGTTTTATTCTCTGATTTGGGTTACTACCATAACTCAAATAACATTTTTTTTTTTTGCAATGGATAGGAAAACTAGAGTTAAGACATGTTTAGTAAGGAATGTTTTGAATTTGGGAAAAAATAGAAGGGATAAAGGGATTTTAATAATTTTTTTACATAGTGGGACTATGATTGATGAAGGCAAGGACAATTTCAAGAGTGAAAATGGAAAAACTAGAAAATTTTACAAAGAGGGACATAAGAGTAGAAAGAGATAATGAAAACTATTGAACATTTTTGAGGTAAAAGGACAAAAATAGAAAAATTTATGGCAAAACACAAAAAAGGGAAAATTGAGATTTATGGGAATTAGGGGTTGAATTGGGATATGGGACCTCAAGGAAGAAAATGTAGGGAATGGAATTTTAGGTGTTAGAATAAAGTTTGAGGATCAATGGGGCTATAAATGGAAAATGAAAAAACAATTTACTCTATTCTATCTAGCAATAAATCCTTTGAGAGTCTAGTGATACTCTATAAATGGTTTGTAGATTCTAGTTCTTATCAAATATCTACCTACAAGTCCTTTGATAGTTTGTAGATACTCTACTGATTGAATTTTTGAGTCCACTATAAATAATATGAAATTGATAGAAATGGGCCTTGAGTTTTGATGGTTACCTAAGTGTTTTAAAATATCATTCTAGCCACCAATGGTATCTAAGCAAGTACTACTCTCTAAAAACATTTTGGCCATAGATTTACCATTAAGCGACAACGCTTGGTTTTCCTCATAGATGGGAACTACTGAATCATGTATGGTTCATTGATCATTTCACTGGTAGGTCCTCTCAATAGGCTAGCTACTTTGGGGTTCCTGTGGTATTCCTCATGATGAGTTTTAGGGATTTCACCCAAGCACTTCCCATAGTTATGCGGTAAGCTTTTTTCCCTGATCTAAAATAGATTATAAAAAAATACTTAATTGAGTTATGTAGTAGAATAGAGTTAAGATTTTCTTAAAAATTACTAAAATGAAATATGCAATAGAATATAGTTAAGACTTTTTGAAGGAAAAAAAATTATGGCCCTAGAAAGTGCTTTGATACTAGAAAAGAGGATCCTCCTTCAATAATTAATAAACATGCATGAAATAATAGGAATTAATAGATTTAGATAATTAGCAGAACACTTGAAAAGATTGAATTGATTGTATGCCACTTCGAGGGGGAAACCTCCTTTGAGAAAGCTCAATAAAATAGATTTATGGATGCTTTCATTGGCCTCAACACTTACTTATATACGAAGTCTAATCTAATCAAATACTACTTCATGTTGGATAAAAAAAATGCTCACAGGATGACATATAAAGCGTATGCATCCATAACAACTATTATGCTAACAAAGTAAAGAGAAGAGATATCATGGGTTCATAACATTTTGTAATTCTATTTTAATCTTCATATATCAGTAATTTATAGCTTTCTTACTATTTTTAGCTACCTATTATTATTTCATAATGATGTCATCTTTTCAACCTCCAATTAATAAAGAACATAACATAGTTAAATATTTAGATCAAAACCTCGCTTTTATTATCACTTTAGATGAAACTATTGAATTCCTTCCTGCATGCCTTCCTAATCCCAAACTAATTACTACATAATGTAATAAATTTCAGATTCTTCATCCTTGTCCTCCTAATATTAATGTTTAGAACATTCCACCCAGAATTTCATCCCCTACTATCAATATAGGAAATGTGCCTCCTACCAACCCTAACATTCTAGTTTCTACCACTAGAAATCCTACTCATCCCCTTGATACAACTCAAATTATTGATCAAATAATTTAATAAATGAATGTTACATAAATAAATAACCATTCACAAATGATGAAAATTCAATATCATATCTTACAAATGACTATTTGACCACCTCAAGTCATCATGAATCAACTAAATCATAATTTTGTCCCTCTTCTTAGATATGCCAATGTGAATTTAATCCCTCAACCTCCTTTGCATAACAAATTTATTAAAGACCTTTAACTCCATTCATGACATCCATAGACATTGTAAAAATCTCTCTAACTATCACATGATGGAACTAAATGCCCCACTACATTCCTTAAATATTTTGGTAATCTCTATAAGGAATGGGTCTAAACTAATACCTTTGCTATGACCAATCTATGAGCCCAAACCTTTATTGGCAATGCACTTGAATGGTAAAATAAACTTATTTGAGATTCCATTACATAACTAAAGGATTTATTCAATTCTCTAGTGGAGGAATTATAACATAATGGCTTTATTGAAAATTTCCTTAGCCACTTCATCAATTCCAAATAACTTCTTAGCGAATCTGCTCACACTTTCATCAAATGATGGAGGTCTCTAGCTCACAAAGTTGACCATAACATGAATGATTATAGTCTCTTTAAACCCACTCATAAATCCCATCTTCAATATAGATTTTAGATATTTTCTCCTTAAAATTTATAAGAAACCTTAGACTAACCAAAGAGGCAAGAATTTATTATGACTTAATTTTAATCACCTCAAGAAAATATTAAGGAACCTTCCCAATAATTTTATGATAAAATTTATTCTTATAATCCTCCCAAAACTCAAAAGGGAACATCCCATTCAACCAATTTTAACCCAACACACCTTCGCTTGAGTCTAGAAGCACTTAATGATAAATTTCCACCCTCTAAACTCATGATCTTTGATCCTTCCAAACCTCCTCCAAAATAGTTCAATCCTAATAATTTTTTTTGGTAGAATTCTAAGTTATGTCATTCTCATGATTATTTTCATGATATTCATCTATTTATTCATAATTCCTTACTTGGTCAACATTTTAATCTTGATACTCTAATAAAACAATGTTATCAAGACTATCTTCAAGTATCACATATCCAATCTAAAGAATCACATCAAAATCACCTACCGAATGATCAACAACAACCTCCACCTCATCTACTAATGTTTTCCAAACCATAGTTGATCCTTCTTCCTACACAATGATTAAAAGATACCTAATATGAACAACTTCAAATGGGTAATTACATTTGTCAATTTTTAACCTCTTAGGTCACATGGACCCAAGGAGCACCTAGTTAAAATTCTTACCCCAAAACACACCATAAATGGTCCTCATTTACCTTATATACCTATTCATACCTCTCTAATACATCGTATTTCATTTTCAACAGCCTCAAAATATAACATACCAACATATTTACTTATCTCTAAATGCACCTACCAACCTAGTACATGTCATTATAATAGCTTAGCTTCACCTCATTCCATATCACATATTGGTTAATCTTCCAATTACCATCCACATATCAATTTAGACTTTAGAGAATATTGTGATGCCCATCCATACATCAAATTACCCTTTGGGGAATCCTATTAAGCCTAATCTTATTCTACATTGCATAATAAATAAATTCAACTTTTAAAAACATTTCAAGACATATAGGCTTATATTTCACATGCTCACCTTTGATATAGACATTATCATATATTTTTATTGTTATGTTTGTCTCATGTTTCTTTGTTTTTGTTTACTCTATGTAATCTAGTTTCATTTTACTTACACTATTGTTTTCTTTGGGTTCTTTGGTTTTATTTCACTTTATAGTTTGTGAGTTATATTATAATACCTTGGATAGGACTAGGTATTCCTCACAAACACACTTTAATATCACCATTGTTTCCTTTGGATTCTTTTATTTTATTTATATTTATTAGTACAATTATTTACTTTTTGGTCATTTAGTTTTATGACATTTGGCCTTTATTACCTTTGTGGTTCTTAGGTATCATTTTAACTATTTGTCTTTATTTACCTTAATGGCTTTATGATTATTTTACCTTTATTTACTTTACTCCTTTCTTGGGATGATCATTTACTTTACCCCTCTTTTGAGATGAATATTTACTTTCCCACCTCTTATGGGATGACTACTACTTTCATTGGTGGTTGTGTTATATCCTTTGTAGGTTAATACAACTTTCTTAGTTATATGAGTATCTTAGCATAGCCCCCATAATTTTCATGGAACTATTTTTATCTCCTTGTGATAACATATGAGCATATTCATCATTGTATTAAATGTAAATATCTCTCATGATCCCCAAATTTCCCTTATTTCCTTTCATTTGAGGCACACAGGTCATTTTTGAGATTGAACACTTATTTGTGGGAAATTATTAGAGTATTTATACACTTTAGTATTTAGGTCCCTTTCTCTAGTGACCAAGTGTAAGCTCTCTTACATTAATCACCTATTTAACTTATGATTGGTTCTCTAAATTTGTATGGAGGAGGAATACAAAAAGTTAAAAGATTTAAAATCTAAATCATAAAACAAACAAAAGGCAATGTCATAATAATTAAAACACAAATAAAAACAATATTAAAAAATCAAAATATGTGATATATATTTGTCACATCTCCTATCTTAGTTAAATCTCAAACTCTATAGTTGTCCTCATGATAGATCTACAGTCTATTAGGGTGCACTAGGTTACTAGACTAGGGTACGAGGTCTCATTATATCATATACTTATAGTGCCACCTAATTTATCATGCAAGTACCTATTGTCACTCAAATTTTGACCCTTAGCTAGGTAGTTAAATCTTAATACAATCAAGTGAAACAATGGTATTACCCCTAGACCTGTGGGCTATCTCTAATGGGGGTAAACCTCTAGTTGATAAGGCTAGTTGCCTAGATTTATATTGATTATCCTTATACTAACTAGTTAGTTTATGAAAAGGGATAAGAAACTCTAGTTAGTTTATGAAAAGGGATAAGAAACTATCTAATTTCAAAGAAATTAAAATATAGAGGTGATGTGAACAAGTGTTATAATAGAGAAGAGTTTAGTCTTGTGTTAGTCCAATAAAACAAATCAAAATAACACATGAAAATCCTAACACCTCTAGCCTAGACACTAGGGAGAGCATAGGTAAAAAGAATGCATATGATAACACAAATAAAACATAAAATTAAACATTATTTTACCTTCCTTGGAGATCTAATTAGCTTGCTTAGATTGTGTAGAAAGAAGTCTTTGATAATGAAGCTTTTTTTATCCTTCTCTCATTGCCACCTTGGCTTGGTTGCTTGACTTATGATTTTGTCATGGTAACATTACTTTTGAAATGATTATGGAGTAAATATTGCATAATGAATCTGAAATATCCATGTTTATAAATGAATATGTATGGCTTTGTATTTATAGCCTCAAAAGTTAACTCTCACCCAAGGTGAGTTAAGGTTGAGTTTAAACATGGAATGGGTTCAAACTAACCCTAGGTGAGTTGAGGTTAATTCTATTTGAGTTAAAATTTGTCATGTAATTATGATTTTCAATTACTAGGCATGGATCTCAAATTAGATATTTAGGGATATTTTGGAAGAGTTTAACAACTCATAAAGAAAATGATGAAAAGTCTCTATAATTTGATTTTTGAAATTTTGATTTTTAGATATTAATTAATTGAAAATAGATAATTTAGCTAAGCATTACATATTTTTAAATTATTTAATTCATTTTGATTTAAATTTTAGCTCTTTAAATATTTGATCAAGTTCCCCACTTAATGGGTCCATAGGCCAAACTCACAATTGTTATGTCATAAGGTGATTGGAGGTTAATCCATGAGAGGTTTTTATTGTGTATGGGCTAGTATCCCAAATAGGGATGACTCAACATGATTATAAACATTGATGAATGATGTAAGGACAAAAATTAGATTTTTAGTAATTCCTAGGATTAATTTGTAATGTTTGGTAGGAATCAGTCTGAATTTCAATTGGAGGCTAGTTGTGGATAGAATTGGGTGTCTACAGTTTGCCCCTATTTAGAAAGGCATCATAAGATATAGTCATAGTAATTATTTATCAAATAATGAAAATGTAATATATGCCTAATGCCCCAATAGGTGATGGATGAGCTTTGGATGCCCCCTTGAGGGAATGGTCAATAAGAAGGTCGATGATTAGTCCATTGAAAGAAGGAAATGATAGGACAAAAAGGAAAAAAATGGATGGAAAAGACTTATTTGCCCATAGATAGCTATAATTAATGACATAGTGCACTTCTCTAATTGGGTATAAAAAAAGATGATTTGCATAAATTTAGTTATAATCATCGACACATGTGGGTAGATAGATAGTTATTTACCCAAAGGTAGTAATAATAGACAAAACAAGGTAAAAAGATAATGATTTACCCAAATGCAGTTATAATCATCAACCAAAGGAAAAGGGTAATAAGAGAATGAATTTTCCAAAGGTGGTTATAATCATTAAAAGGAAAATAATGATTTTCCAATAGGTGGTTATGATCATTGGTAGGATGAAAATAAAGATTTACCCAATGTCAATTATAATCATTGGAAGAATTAAAATATGCCCCAAAAGGGTGGATAGAGATAATGATTTGTCCAAAGGTAGTTATAATCATTAATCTCTAGGATAACATGCCCTAGTGGGGTGAAGAGAGATAATTATTTGTCAAAAGGTAGTTATAATCATTAACCTCCAGATAAATTGAAACATAATGATTTACCCAAAGGCAATTAGAATCATTGGCTTGAGAGTGTGGATCAAATCATAATGATTTACCCAAAAGTGGTTATAATCATTAGTACTGTGGGTGGGATAATACAGAAATTTGGAAAATGTGGCTTACATATTGAATCTTATCTCATGGAGTAAGAGTAAGCTAGTATAAAGGGGAAAATGAAATTGGGTAACTAGCTAATATGGAGATGCATGTCCTAACTAGCAAGGGTGAAAATTATTTTAGGATTTAATTACTCTATTTGTAGGGAAATTATTTAGGTATATCAAGAATTTTTGGTGCCAAGGAGAAGTATCATGGCCTCATTATTTGTAAGATTTCCTGTGCTAATGTTTGATATAACACATGATGATCTACATTATGATATAAAAAACCATGAGAACTTAGACAAAATATGCATAAGGACTGGCAAACAATCCAATAAATAATTGAAAATAATATACCAATGATAAAAACCATGACGATAATGTTAACATATGAATATGGATGGACTTAAGTATAATGTATAATGAATAACCCAAAAAATTTATTTATATTAAGTAAGGGCACAATAATGAAAAAAATCAAATAAGTAAACTAAAAAAAAAACACCAAGATGAAACATTAATAAACAAAAAGCACAACAAAACATCAACAAATAAATAATTGACAAAAGAAAACAACATGAAACAAATGCAAATAATGGTTAATCACAATGTTAGCATAAATATAGAGCAAATAAGATGATGCATAGTGAGCCTAAAACACAAGGGAAAACAACACAAATAGACAAGTAGGGGAATAAAAGAAAATGAAGGGATAGCTAAGCTAACTCTAGATGCACTAGGTAAGTAGATGTTGCCTACATAGTTCTATAAATGCAAGGTTCAACATAAACATTAGGTTAAATGTAGTTCTCTTTGGAAATGGTATAAAATAAAATGATGATTATGAAAAAACATAATTATATTGTATATGAATATGGGAAATGACTTAGAAAACATCAAAATTGTAAGATGAAGCCAATAAATCATTAATGTATCATAGTTGAATACATAGTGCACAATATGAAATTTTTAAAATGGTGACAGCATAAGGCTTAGGGGCCAACAAGGGTGGGGAAACTAAAGGACAAGTGGACTGTGTGAATTATTTAGGGATCTTATAATCCTTAAGGTGAAGAAGTGGTCAATTTGGTTATTTTTAGGAATTTCTAGATAATTTTCAAATGTTTTTGGAAGTTTAGAAGCATCTTAACTTAGCTAAGAATTATGACATACTAAACAGTCCATCTCACAAAATGGCAAGATCATTTAGTCTTTAAATTTCTCATAAAACTATGAGAGTGTGGTAAAGGGTGACTAATCTCACCTCAACATGAATCAAGCATTGCCTACATAGTATCATTAGGACCTCAAGTCATTTTAGTTATGCCTACAAAAAAGGTAGTGAGATCCAACAAGGTAGTAACAAGTTTATGAATTTAGGTAAATAACAAGGCAAATGATAATAGTAATGACAAGGGGATTCAATAATGTATGATAAAGGTATTGTTCTTAATTTTCCCATAAGTAGTTATAATTAGGAAATAATGGCATAGGTTAGTGATACTGATTTTCCCATAGGCGATTACAATTATTAATAAAAGGTGAAATATTAATCTACCAAAAGTTAGTTATAATGATTAACACCAGTCAAACATAAATAAAAAATGAAATTACTAGATCCACTATCATAGTACTTCAAATACTTCCATTTAAATACGTAATTATATAAAACTATTAACACTAGATTGGACTCCACTTGTGTAAGGTACTAGAAGGACCAATGGAACCAAGGTCAAAAGGGTTGGGTAGGGTAGGTAAAAATAAGTTTGGTCAATAATGAAGGTTTGTTAGGACTTTTGACTTTGACTATATTCTATCTCCTCAAACAAGGTTTCATTAGAAGATGCTAAGTTTGGACTTTGATTTACCCCTAACACATCTAGAAAGCTTTCACTAGGAGATTGTTCTTCTTCTATAATAATGTTTTCTTGGTCCCCTTGATATTATTCAACTGATATGTCATCATGGATAAATTTCAACAAGGTGTGATTATATTGGTCCCAATCAACACTTTTGGAAGGTGGAAGGTCAATATAATGGCTAGGTTAGTTTGTGTTAATGGCATGTGGAAAAATAATGGAATGGGAAGAGGTAACACAATCCTCATAGAAGATACTAGGAGAAATTTTGTCAAAGATGAAGTAATCATCCTAGCAAACCATGGAAGGATCATAAATATATTCAAAATGTTATGCAAGGCATATGTAACAAATGTTATAACAACTATGAATGTATTCTAATTTTGAAGCGAAGTCTGACCCAAGGTACTCTAAATCTAGTGTTAAGATAAATGTTGATTTTTATTATGATGTTAAATCTGATGTTAGTTCAAAAATAGAACGTAAATTTAAAATTGATTATTCATATGGTGTGGATGCTCCTATAATGATGTTTTTTTCTTATGTTTTTTATCTAGTGGTAAGTCCTCTGAGAGTCTATTGATATTTTATAGATGGTTTGTAGATTCTAATTCCTATCAAATATATTCCTAAAAGTCCTTTGATAGTTTAAAAATATTGTGTTGATTGATTTTTTTGAGTCTACTAGAAATAATTTGAAACTGATAAAAATGGGCCTCGAGTTTCAGTGGTTGTGTAAGGGTTTTAAAAATATCACTCTGGTCACCAATGCCATCTTAGTCAATACCACTCTCCAAAAATAATCTAGCCATGAATTTACCTCTAAGTGATAGCTCTTTTTTTCCTCATGGATGGTAACTACTCAATTGGTAAGGGGCCATTGCCCATTTTGTTGGAAGGTCCTTTCATTGGGTCAACTACTTTAGGGTTCTTGTGGTACTCCTCAAGATGAGTTTTAGGCATTTCACCCAAGCACTTTTCACAATTATGTGGTCACGTTTTTACCTTGATCTAAAATAAATTACAAAAAATTATTTAATTAAGTTATGCAGTAGAATAAAGTTAAGATTTTCTAAAAAATTATTGAAATGAAGTATGCAGAAGTACAGAGTTAAGACTTTCTAAAGGGAAAAAAATTATGGCCTTGAAAATCACTCTGATACTAGATGAGAGGATCCTCCTACAATAATTAATAAAAATGCAATAAATAATAGGAATTAACAACATGAATTAACATATTTATATAATTAGCAAAACACTTGAAAAGATTGGATTGATTGCAGGCTACTTCAAGGGGGCAACCTCCTTTGAGCAATCTCAATATAATAAATTTGTGGATGCCTTCATTGGAATTAACACTTACTTATATCAAATTTTAATCTAAGCAACCACTAATTCTTATTAATGTGGGATAAAAAAAAATTCTCATGGGACAAATTACAAAGCATATGCATCCATAACAACTATTATACTAACAAAGTAAAGAGAAGAGATATCATGGGTTCATAACATTTTGTAATTCTATTTTAAGTTTCATATATCATTAATTTATAGCTTTCTTACTATTTTTAGATACCTATTATTATTTCATAATGATGTCATCTTTTCAACCTCTAATTAATAAATAACATTGCATAGTTAAATATTTAAATTAGAACCTCACTTTTATTATCACTTTAGATGAAACTATTGAATTCCTTCCTCCATGATTTCCTAATCCCAAACTAATTACTATATAATGTAATAAATTTGAGGTTCTTCATCCTAGTCCTCATCATACTATTACTATTGGCAACATTCCACCAAACAATCTATCCCCTACCACCCATATAGGGAATGTTCCTCCTACCAACCCTAACATTCCACCTCAGCAATCTTACTCATCCCATTGATACAACTCAAATTATTGATTAAATAATTTAATAAATGATTGTTACATAAATAACTAACCATTCCCAAATGATCAAAATGAAATATCATATCTTATAAATGATTATTTAACCACCTCAAGTCATCATGAATAAACTAAATCATAATGTTGTCCCTCCTCCTTTTAGATATGCCAATGGGAATTTAATCCCTCAACCTCATTTACATAAAAAAAATTATTCAACACCTTGAAAATGAACCTTTCACTCCATTTATTACATCCATATACATTAAAAACATCTCTCCAACTATCACATATGATGAAATTAAATACCCCACTACATTCTTTAAATATTTTGGTGATCTCTATAAGGAATCTATCCAAACTAACACCTTTTCTACCACCAATCTTTGATCTAAAACCTTTGTTGGTGATGCACTTGAATGGTACAATAAACTTCTTTGACATTACATTACATAACTAGAGGATTTATTTAATACTCTAGTGGAATAATTCCAACATAATGACCTTCTTGAAAATTAGCTTAGCCACTTCATCAATTTGAAATAACTTCCTAATGAATCTGATCACACTTTCATCAAATGATAGAAGTCTTTAACTCACAAAGTTGAACATAACATAAATAATTATAGTCTCTTTAAAATATTTTTTACCACTCCTAAATACCATCTTCAATACAAATTTTAGACGTTTTCCCCTTAAAATTTATAAGAAGGCTTAGACTAAGTAAAAAGGTAAGACTTTATTATGACTTAATTTTAATCACCTCAAGAAAATATTACGGAACCTTTCCAATCATTTTTTGATAACATTTACTCTTATAAGCCTCCCAAATAGAAAAATGGAACATCCCATTCAACTAATTTTAACCCAACACACCTTATCTTGAGTCTAGAAGCACTTAATGATAAATTTCCACCCTATAAACTCATGATCTTTGATCCTTCCAAACCTCCTCCAAAATGGTAAAATCCTAGTAAGTTTTCTTGGTGGAATGCTATGATATGTCATTATCATGATTCTTGTCATGATATTCATTTATTTATTTATAATTCTTTACTTGGTCAACATTTAAATATTGATACTCTAATAAAATAATGTTATAAAGACTATATTCAAGCATCACATATCTAATATAAAGAATCACATCAACATCACCTACCTAATGATCAAGAACAATTACCCCATACCTCCACCTCATCTACTATTGTTTTCCAAACCATAGTTGATCCTTATTCCTACACAATAAGGAAAGGATACCTAATATAAAAAAATTTAAATGGGAAATTACATTTATCAATTTTCAACCTCTTAGGTTACACGGACCCAAAGAGCACCTAGTTAAAATGTCTACCCCAAAGCACATCATACATGGTCCTCCTTTACCTTATATACCTATTCATACCTCTCTAAAACATCCTATTTCAATTTCAACATCCTAAAAATATAACATACCAACATATTTACTTATCTCTAAATGCACCTACCAACCCAATGTAGGTCATTCTAATAACTTAGCTTCACCTTATTCCACATCACATATTTGGGAATCTAGAAATGCCCATCCACATATCACTTCAGACGTTGGGTCATGTTGTGATGATGATCCATACATAAAATTACCCTTTGGGTCATCCTAAAATTCCTAATCCTATTCTACATTGCATAATAAATAAATTGAACTTCAAAAAACCTTCTGAGACATATACGCTTATATTTCACATGCTCACCTTTGATATGGACGTTATCATAAATTTTTATTGTTATGTTTCTCTCATGTTTATTTGTGTTTGTGCACTCTATTTAATTTAGTTTCATTTCACTTACACCATTATTTTATTTGGGTTCTTTGGTTTTATTTCACTTTATAGTTTGTGAGTTATATTATAATACCTTAGATAGGACTAGGTATTCATCACAAACACACTTTAATATCACCATTGTTTCCTTTGGATTATTTGGTTTTATTTATATTTATTAGTACCAGTATTTACTCTTTAGTCATTTAGTTTTATGACATTTGGCCTTTATTACCTTTGTGGTTCTTAGGTATCATTTTAGCTATTTATGTCTTTATTTTCCTTAGTGGATTTATTATTACTTGACCATTCTTTACTTTCCCCCTTTCTTGTGATGATCATTTACTTTCCCCTCTTTTGAGATGAATATTTACTTTCCCACCTCTTTTGGGATGACTACTACTTTCATTGCTGCTTGTGTTATATCATTTGTAGGTTAATACGACTTTCTTAGTTATATGAATATACTAGCATGGCCGCCATCCATTTCATAAAACTATTTTTACCTCCTTGTGATCAGCTATGAGCATTTTCATCATTGTATTACATGGACGTATCTCTCATGATCCCCAATTTTCCCTTATTTCCTTTCATTTGAGGCACACAAAGGTCATTTTTGAGATTGCATACTTATTTTTTGGGAAAGTCTAGGAGTCTTTAGACACTTTGGTATTTAGGTCACTTTATCTAGTAACCAAGTTTAAGCTCTCTTACATTCATCACCTATTTAAATCATGATTGGTTCTCTAAATTTTTATGGAGTTGGAATACAAAAAGCCAAAATATTTAAAATCTAAATCATAAAACAAACAAAAAAAAATGTCACAATGATTAAAAGACAAATAAAAATAATCTTAAAAGTCTTATCACATCAAAATATGTGATCTATATTTATCATATCTCCTATCTTAGTCAAAGCTCAAACTCCATAGTTGGCCTCATGATATAGATGATGTCCATTAAGGTGCATTAGGCTAGTAGACTAGGGTACGAGGTCTCATTATATCATATACTTATAGTGCCACCTACTTTCTCATACAAGTACCTATTATCAATCAATTTTGGACCATTAGATAGGTAGTTCAAGCTTAATCCAATCAAGTGAAATAATGGGATTACCCCTAGACCTGTGGGATGTCTATAGTGGGGTTAGACCTCTAGATGATAGAGATAGTTGCCTATATTTATATTGATTATCTTTATACTAACTATTTAGTGTATGAAAAGGGATAAAAAAATATCTAATTTCAAGGAAACTAAAACAAAGAGGTGATGTGAAAAAATATTTTAATAAAGGAGAGGTTAGTCCAATAAACCATATCTAAATAACACAGTAAAATCCTAACACCTCTATCCTAGACATTAGGGAGATCATAGGTAAAGGGCATACATATGATAACACAATTAAAACATAAAATAAAACAATCTTTTACCTTTCTTGGAGCTACAAATGGATTGCTGAAGTGGCTTGCTTGGTTTGTGCATAAAGAAGTTTTTGACAATAAAGCTTTCTTTTCTCCTTCTCTCCTTGGCACCTTGGCTTGGTTGCTTGGATTATGATTTTGGCATGGTAACATTACTTAAAAATATTATGGAGTAAATGTTTAATAATAAATTTATAATATCCAATTTTATAAATGAATAGTTATGGCTTTGTATTTATAGCCTCAAAAGTTAAATCTAACCCAAGGTGAGTTAAGATTGAGTTTAAACATGGAATGGGTTAAAACTAACCCTAGGTAAAAAGATAATGATTTGCCCAAAGATGGTTATAATCATTAACCAAAGGAAAAGGGTAACAAGAGAATGATTTACCCAAAGGTGGTTATAATTATTAAAAGGAAAACAATGATTTGCCCATAGGTAGTTATAATCATTGCCAGGATGAAAATAATGATTTGCCCTAAGGTAATTATAATAATTGGAAGAATTAAAACATGACCCAAAAGGGTAGATAGAGAAAATGATTTGTCCAAATGTTTTTATAATCATTAATCTCTAGGATAACATGCCCCAGTTGGGTGAAGAGAGTTAATGATTTCCCCCAAAGTGGTTATAATCATTAACCTTCAGATATATTGAAACACAATGATTTACTCAAAGGTGATTAGAATCATTGGATTGAGAGTATGGATCAAAACACAATGATTTACCCAAAAGTGGTTATAATCATTGGTATTGTGGGTGGGATAATATGGAAATTTGGAAAATGTGGCTTATGTACCGAATCCATACTCATGGAGTAAGAGTAACCTAGTATAGAGGGGAAACATGAAGTTGGGTAACTAGCTAGTATGGAGATGCATGTCCTAACTAGCAAGGGTGGAAATTATTTTAGGATTTAATTACTCTATTTGTGGGAAAATGATTTAGGTATATCAGGAATTTTTTAGGTGCCAAGGAGAAGTATCATGGCCTCATTGTTTGTAATATTTCTTGAGCTAATTTTTGATATAACACATGATGATATGCATTATTTTATAAAACACTATGAGAAATTAGACAAAATATACATAATGACTGAAAAACAATCTAATAAATAGTTGAAAACAATATACCAATGATAAAAACCATGATGACAATGTTAACATATGAATATGGATGGAATTAAGTACAATGTACAAGGAATTACCCAAAAAATGCATGTATATTAAGTCAAGGCATAACAATGAAAAAAATGGGATTACCCAATCAAGTGAAATAATGGGATTACCCCTAGACCTATGGGCTATATTTAGTGGGGGTAAGCCTCTTGTTGATAGGGCTAGCTACCTAGATTTATATTGATTATCCTTATAATTAGTTGGTGTGTAAAAAGGGATAAGAAACTATATAATTTTAGGGAAATGAAACAAATATGTGATGTGAACAAGGATTATAATAGAAGAGAGGTTAGTATTGTGTTATTCCAATAAAATAAATCAAAATAACACATGAAAATACTAACACCTCTAGCCTAGACACTAGGGAGAGCATAGGTAAAAAAGAATGCATATGATAACAAAACTAAAACATAAAATTAAACATTATTTTAAATTCCTTGGAGATCCAAATGTCTTGTTGAAGTGGTGTGCTTAGTTTGTGCATAAATATGTCTTTAAAAATGAAGCTTTCTTTCCTCCTTCTCTCCTTGGTACCTTATCTTGGTTGCTTGGCTTATGATTTTGGCAT
This sequence comes from Torreya grandis, assembly GCA_037957365.1. NCBI lineage: Eukaryota > Viridiplantae > Streptophyta > Pinopsida > Cupressales > Taxaceae > Torreya > Torreya grandis. The sequence goes on from JARHVA010001780.1 coordinate 2,678,435, forward strand.
GGTAACATTGCTTGAAAATCTTATAGAGTAAATATTGCATAATAAATCTAAAATATCTAAATTTATAAATGAATAGGTATGGCCTTGTATTTATAGCCTCAAAAGTTAACTCTCACCCAAGGTGAGTTAAGGTTGAGTTTAAATATGGAATGGGTTCAAACTAACCCTAGGTGAGTTGAGGATAACTCTAATTGAGTTAAAATTTGTCATGTAATTATGATTTTAAATTACTAGGCATAGATCTCAAATTAGATATTTTGGGATATTTTGGAAGAGTTGGACAAATCATAAAGAAAATGATGAAAAGGATAGATATTTTGATTTTTGGAATTTTCATTTTTAGATATTCTTTAATTGTAAATTATTTTATTTATTTTAGAAAAGTAGGTGTTTAATTCCTAAATAATAAATGGGTATGAGTAATGTAAATTAGTGAATAATATGCTTTAATTAACCTACTAATTTGCGTAAACATATAGTATTTTTGCCTTTTATAAATATAGCAGGAAGTGAGATAAAATAGAACTTAGCTTATTCTAGTTGATCCAGACTGAGAGATGCCCTTATACTAGAGGACTAGGACTAGAAAACAGGATAGAACAGGTTCTGAAAATTCTTTTATAGGTTGGATAGGAGCACTAAAAGTGGACACCCTATTATTTAGTGATATAGTCCTATTCTATCACTATTGTCTTGAGGCTGAAAGATTTTTGGGTTCTATTCGGTAGGCTTGTGTTACCTTGCCTTTGAATTTTTGAGGCCTAGAAGCCTATGGAGATCATTGTATGCCTAATTTATTTTTAAAAACCCGTAAGAGCTATTTTTTCTTGAAATTGAATGAAAATTTGGGAAAGAGAGAGGAGTTAGTGTGTAAAGGATACATTGGATTCACTTCACACCCCATATGTGGGCACTCTACCAACATAACAATACTTTGAAGAGGGATCAAAATAATGTAGTTCTCAGATTGAAGTGTTTAGTTAAATTATGTGTGATGTATGCATTGGTATAAATGATTGAATAGGCTTGAAATGCTCTTGGAAGGTTGTATGTAGAGAATAGGGAAGAGTGCTTGAGTGTACTTGCTTGTATTCTTGCTTATTTCCTATAGATGAGTGCCAACCCTTCTAAATAGATGTTGAATGACATTTTACAGAGTAATTAATTATCATGGGTTAAATGAAATTGGATTAGGTTAATAGGGAAAAATATAAGGATTTAGGAAAATCTGACCGTTAGAGGTAAAAATGCACTTGGACAATAATGCCAAAAATAGGACACTGTAGGTTTTAACACTCCTATCTAATTTAGGTGCTATTATCCTAAGGGTATGAGGCAGCGGGGAATATATTTGGGCCTAAAATTGTTGTTTGGGTCTAAAATATCTAAGTCCAAAAGACTATAGATGATTAAGAATTAGTGAAAGAATAACCTAGAAGGGTTGTGTGAGTAAAAAGGAGGACTTATGGGTTGGGTGTCATTAGCCATGCCTAAGTCATCCAATTTTTAATTTTATATGGATACATACCCCCCTTTATTCTAGTGAAGCAACAAATTAAAATACTAAGATAAAGGAAAAATAAAAAGCATACCTAAACTTACCTATTAAGGGAGAAGCTCATGAAGCTATGTGATGCTGGATGTGTATAGAGAGAGCATGTTATGAAGTGTGAATATACAAATGAAAACATAAAGTAGATTAGTTGTTACTAAATAAACTATATCTAAAATAACAACATAAAAATTGAGTAAGATGAAGAAAAAGGAATGAATACACCTCATCATGTATGTGAACTAATACAAAACTTGTTGTGATGATAGATTATGTTGGTTTGTACTGAGTATGTGTTGAATCAAGAGTAATATCTTGAATAAAACTAAGTGTTCAATTTCTTTAAATGTGGATCTAGAATGAAAAGGCTATCCCTTTGGCTCCATCATCACCAACTAAGTGAAGTTAATGAATCATGCATGTGTTAATCAATGTCTAGGCTATATGTCCAATCCCTCTGAATAATTGGCTCAAGCATACAAAGGATATCCCTTTGGTTCCATCATTTCCCTATGAAGTGAAACTATGAAGTGATACTAATATAGAATATATGTCATATGAAATGGATCATGGATCCCATGGATGTGTTATAAATCTAACAATATGGTGTGGATAGATTGAATGTATGTTAGAAACTAGTCCACTCTTGGCCATTTTTAAAGATGGAGGTTAGGATTGTATGAAATCCAATCTAAAACTGATGTACTAGGCTTATATGAAAGCCAAATCAAGAACTTGGGTACTCAAAAAGTTAAACTTTTATGAAATTTAAACTTGAAACTAATGCCAACCACCTGGAGATGGAGAAAGGCACATAACTACTGAGAATACCTTAAATAAACTAAACTCAAAAAAAATATCAATGTGCTACACACATTACCCCCAATCATTGATGTATGGAACATGGATTTTGATTTGGAAGTCATGGTAACTACCTAATCTGAACTAAAAGTGAGAACCATCATGTTGTTAATGATAACCCCCTATATCTAGGGAAATTATACTGAAATTGCTAAATCTGATTGATCTAAAATTGCAAAAATTATCCCTAAACTAAACTTTTTGCCTATTTATAGAAAATTTGAGTGTTTTTATACCTAGATAGGAGCACCAAAATGTGGAAACCCATATGTTTGGTGCTACTATCCATTTTTGGTGCTATTGTCTAGTGTGAAAAGTGGTTATTGATATAGAATTGTCACTATTTTTCTATTCTATTTTGATCAGTTTGACCTCTGGATTCTATACTAAGTGGTTTGAATACTATTATTTCAACTATTAAGAGCTTTGGTCTCTATAATGAAACCTCTATTTGATGCCCCCTCTTTTGAGGGTAGGAATGATAAACCTACAAGTGTGTTAAGTTATATAGATATATGACATATCATTTGATATTTAACAATATGTTTCAAGATATAGAAATGTTTGTATCTATAGATAATTAGATAAATAAGGGTATGCATAGATAGATATAATAATGTGAAATCATCTACAAAGTACTAAAATAGAAATGTTGTATATTAGTTTTTATTTTTTAGTTAGAGGGATGGAACATGATGTCCATTATGGCATCTAAGAAAGCAAGGGAAATTCATGATATGGATCATGGCATTGCACACATTAAAAAACAAACAAGCAATCAAGCAAAAAATCAAGAAGTAAAAAACACACAAGGATGACCAAGGGCCCATGCAAATAAGGGACATGGGAACATGTTAGTCAAACTAGAGAACAAACATGGAAGGCATGTTCAAATGCCACATATACGTACAAGTGAAACAAGCAAAGTTGGCACAAGGGCCATAGGCACATAGAAGAGTATAACCAAAGTATGTTGGTAAATTTCTTAAGGAACACACATGAATAGAAGTAAAGGACATTGGCAAATGTCCTAAGGCATAAGTAGGAGTCAAACAAGAACTAGAAAATGTAATCACATAAGCTATGCTAAGTAAGCATGTAATAATTAGAAAGATACAAATACATTTAACTAATCAAAGAAAATGTGAAAGTATGAAAAACATGTGTAGTACAAGATTAAGTATATGCTAAGAGATACACAAGTGCTAGATACTAGTGAAATGTCGATATAGTAATCTATGTAAGCTATAAAGTAATGTACATCATCATGATAACTCAGAGTATGTAGTGTAGGAATGACATAACTTGGATGGTATATTCATGTAGAAGATGCCCCTAGTGGGTGTGTATATTGATGTGTGTCTCAAATGTAGGAGTAGGAGTGCCCCCTCTATGGGTAGAATGAAGTAATCAAATAGATAGATGTTATTGCACAAACTCAATGAAGATCAAGTGAAGCATGGTAATGTAGAAAATTGACATACACTAACATGAAATAACAAATGTAAGCTCTAGCATGATAGTAGTAATGTAAGTCATGGATGATGCATATAATCACAATGTTTTTGGTATTTTGATATGTTTTGCATGTTATTATATTTTGAATTTTTGTATTATTTTTGTGTTTTTATATAAGCTATGTATATGAAATATTGTGAAGAAATAATAGTAACCGATGATTCTTGGATGAGAAACCCTATCATGGTGTCATGTATCAAATAACTAAATTATGTGTGATTGTGAAATACATGTCTATGTCTGAGATTGTGAAGTTGAAAGCTATGTATGTTTTAAATGCTTTGAAATCTCTAAAGTGGAAGCCAAATATGGGGTCCCCCTATAACTCTAAAAAGTGGATGAAACTATAGGGTTCTTAGGGACACATTTATAAGTAGAATGGGGTATCTGAAATGGTGTTCTCTATGTAGCTATATGAGACCTCAATGTGATTTCTCTAGGTGTGAATACTGTCACTAGAAGTTTTATCTAATCTTGAAACTATGGGGGTATGTGAACCCTTTGTACTGGTGGAGGATGTCATAACTATGGCTAGATTTGAAGTGGAAGCTATACTAAAACTAGAGGAGGAACTGAAGCTGGTGACTGTAAGCTACTAGATGGCTTTGAAGTGGGGAGTGGTGACTCATAAGGAACTCCATCAACTATGATAACCTGATTAGCATGAATGAACTTCATGCATCTGTGAATTGTAGAAGGTACTACCTTGAGTTTTTGAATCTATGGTCGAGCAAGTAATGTGTGAAAAACTCCTATATTAGGAACTATCGTGAATGGGGTGGCAACATATGTAGGACCAACCTATAGTGGAAGTGCTATCTTTCCTAATGAATTCTAAATATGCCCACTAAAACTACTGATAAAGTTGTCTATCAAAGTGATATCTTGATTTGAATAACCTAAATGTTGAAGTAGTGTGAAGGTGCACATGTTAAGACTAGAACCATTATCAATGAGTGCATTATAAATAGGTTGATTATGAATATGTGCTTTGATAAAAAGTGCATTATAAAATTTATTATCCTCCATAATCTCTTGATCAAGAAAATATATTAAAGGTCTAGATAGAACTCTATACTCATACATGCCTATCATACCTATCAAAGGATGTGCCTCAACTTAAGGTGCCTAGTATGTAGCTAGTGGAGGATGTGTATGGTATGTATGATGAACACCTGATGAGTCCTCTTTTTCTTATTTTGAATATTATGGAAATGGATCTAAAAATATTTTCAAAGCTTTATCTTTTGTTGCCTTTATGTTTGGAGGCTCAATTGAAGTATCCAAATTAAGTAGATTATCATCTATCAAGTCATGTATCTTATGTCTCAAATTGATACATCTATTTGTGGTATGGTCTAGTGCCCTGTGAAAATTGAAGAATTCATGTTGATCATATCCCCATGGAAGAGGGTTTACTAGATCTACATATTAGATAGGAGGGAGAGTGATGATGTTACATTCTAATAACTTCTATAAAACCCTAGCTAGAGAAACTGGTAGATTGGTAAATGCATGATGAGGAGGTGCTGATAAAACCCCATGCTAAGGGGGATCTAAATTTGCATTGACTATTGGTTTATTTTGATTCTTGTTTTCATTTATTTTGACCTTATATGGGACTTTACTATTACTCTTATTGGTTTTGTTTGAGATACTTGAATAATTATGTTTGCCCATTGAAATTAGCTTGACTTCTCTTCCCTTGAGTGTATGACATAATTCAGTGAAGGAGGATAATATTTTTAACATGATAGATTCATGAAATGATGGTAGAAGGATCTATTTGAATATGTCTTGTAGCTTTTGATCAATCATGGGGCTAGTTAGTTTAGTTAGAATAGTCTTGTATCTAAGAACATAATTCATGGGGGGCTCATTCAATCTTTGTTTCTACTATGAAATTTATGCCTATGAAACCTTGTCACCAATGTTGATAATAAAATGTGCTAGGAACATGTCTACTAAAGGATTAAAGTCCACGACTGACTAATTTGATAGACTATAAAACTATTATAAAGCATAATCCTTTAAGCCTATGGAAATAGTTTGGTAAGTAGCCAGTCATTGGGTACATAATCCAAACATGCTATAGGATAGGCTCTCGAATGTGTCTCTAGATCACCCTTACCATCATATAGAGTAAGATTGGGTAGAACAAAACCTAGTGTTAAGGGTGTAGAAGCAATATGATGTGCCAATGGTGTATATAATAGAGCAAAAGAATCCAATGCTTGTGTAGGCCTAGTATTACCTTGCTTAAGATGTTGTACCTTAGATTTAAGAGATCTTATCTCTTGTATAAGGGATGCCACATCAGGAGATAGGGATGTAATAGTTACAGCCAATGGCATAGAAGAAGGTTGGTCTACTATAGGGGGTTATTGAGACATAGTTGCCCCTGTAGTGTCATTTTCAACTAGCTACTCTATGGTTTGAGAAGATTGCCCATTGGTTACTTCTTTTTGTTATTTTAAAATTCTAAGCATGTCATCTTGCATATCTAGATGTTTGGTTAAGATTTTTTGAAGTTCTCTTTTATTAGTTTCATCAAAGCTGATATATTGAGCCATTGATAAAGTAGGAAATAATTTGAAATGTTTTAAAATGTTTTGAAATATGTTTTAATAGGTAATGTGATAGAAATGTTAAGTAATGAATATAAAAAATGTAAATTTCAAAAAATAGTGAATTTAAATTTGCACAAAAAGAATACTAAGCTTCCAAACATGTAAGGTGATACCTCAAAAGCAAGTAGGTACTAGTATATACAACTAAAGATTTTTTAGAAGTACTTGTGCAAAATACTATGAATTTTTAATTTTGAAATTGATTTTCTAAGTTTGATATGCAATTAAAAATTCAAAAAATAATGTGAGAAGTACTGGAAAATAACTGAGAGTTTAGTTGATGTAACTAGGGTTTTAAATGATTTTTTTCAAAATTAATGTAATAATTTGAAAAATTTAGAGAAATTTGTAGAATTTTTCTTGAAAAATTTAGAAAAAATCATTAAATATTTCTAAAATTAACAATATATTTTTCCTAGTGTTTGTATGTAAAAAGGACCTAGTATGTGCAAACTAGGGTTTGAATAAAATATGTCATATTTATGAAATTAATTGGTAGATTTATAATTTTAAATTTAGGAAAAATAAATAAATTGTGGTAAAAAATTATAAATAATTATCCCTAAGATTTGTAGGGTTTTTTTGCAAAATTTGAAGTAAGTTGGGTTCACCAAATGTTTTATTTGTTTTAGGAAATTAGGTGTTTAATTAAGAAATAATAAATAATGAGAGAAAATAAATAGTATTTTTGAATTTTCTAAATATATAAAGAAGTGAGATAAAATACAACTTAGATTATTCTAGTTGATCTAGACTGAGATAGGGCCTGATACTAGAGGAGCAAGGCTAGAAAATAGGCTAGAATAGGTTATTAAACTTCATTTTTGGGTTGGATAAGAGTGTTTAAAGTGGACACCCTACTATCTAGCACTATAATCCTATTTTGGTGTTGTTTTATTTAGGCTAAAACATTTTTGGGTTCTATTTAGCATGCCTATATTACCTTGTCTATGAATTTTTGATGCTTAGAAGCCTACAAAGCTCATTGTATGTCTGATTTAGTCTTCAAAACTTTTAGGATCTCTTTGTGTTTGAAATTTAATATAAATTTGGGAATGAGAGAGAAGGTGTTAGTGTGTAAAGGATATTATGGATGCACTTCACACCCCATGTGTGGGCACACTGCCTACATACCAATACTCTGAAGAGGGATCAAGTTAATGTAGTTCTCCTATTGAAGTGTTTGGTGCAATTGTGTGTGATGTTGGTAAGTAGATGCAAAATTGGATGTAATTTGGATGACTAGGGACTAGTATGAATTCTTGAATAGGATTGAAATTCTCTTTAAAGGTTGTATGTAGAGAATAGGGAAGAGTGCTTGAGTGTATTTGCTTGTTTTCTTACTTCTTTCCTATAAATGAGTGACAACCCTTATAAATGGACTATGAATGACATTTTATAAAGTAATTAATGATTGTGGGTTAAATGAACTTATATTAGGCTGATAGGGAAAAATATAAGGAGTCAAAAAAATATAATCATTAGAGGTAAAAATGCACTTGGAGAATAAAACTAGAAATAGGACATCATGGGTTATAGCTCTCCTATCCAATTCGGGCACTATTGTCCTAAGTGAATGAGACCTAGGGAGATATATTTGGGCCTAAAAGGGATACCTAGGTCTGAAAGAGCTAATTTTGGAAGGCTACATATGACTGTAAATTAGTGAAAGAATAACCTAGAAGGGTTATGTGAGCAAGAAGGAGGAACTATGGGTTGGGTGTCATTAGCCATGCCTAAGTCATCGAATTCCACATTTTATATGACTAAAAAAATGGATAACATAACCAAGAATTAAATATTTTTTAATTATTTAATTCATTTTGATTAATATTTTATCTCTTTCAAGATTTGATCAAGTGTTCCACTTAATGGGTCTATAGGCCAAATTGATAGTTATTATGTCATAAGGTGATTGGGGGTGAGTCTGTGAGATTTTATTATTATGTATGGGATATTATCCCAAATAGGGATGCCTCAACATGATTATAAACATTGATGAATGATGCATAAACAAAATTTGGATGTTTAGTGATTCTTAGAATTAATTTGCAATGTTTGTTAGGAATCAGTCTGAAGTCTGATTGGAGGCCAGTTGTGGATAAAATTGGGTGTCTACAATTTGACCTTATTTAGAAAGGCACTTTAAGATAGAGGCATATAAATAATTTCTCAATTATTAAAAAGGTACTTTATGCCTAATGACCCAATAGGCAATGGATGAGCTTTGGATGCCCCCTTGAGGGAGCGGTTGATAAAGAAGGTCAACAATCAGTCCATCAAAATAAGGAAATGATGGGACCAAAAGGAAAAAAAGGGGTGGAAAAGACTTATTTTACCATAGATATTTATAATTAGTTACATAGTGAACTTCCCTATTTGGGTAGAAAAAAGGATGATTTGCCCAAAGCTAGTTATAATCATCGGCACATGTGGGTAAACAGATAAATATTTTCTTAAAGGAAGTTATAATAATTAGCACAACAAGGTAAAAAGATAATTATTTTCCCAAATGTGGTTATAATAATCAGCTAAAGGAAAAGAGTAATAAGAGAATGATTTTCCTAAAGGTGGTTATAATCCTTAAAAGGAAAACAATGATTTGCCCATATGCAATATAATCATTGGTAGGATGAAAATAATGATTTGCCCAATGGTAGTTATAATCATTGGAAGAATCATAACATGCCCCAAAAGGGTGGATAGAGATAATTATTTGTCCAAAGTTGGTTATAATCATTAATCTCTAGGATAGCATTCTTTAGTTGGGCAAAGAGAGATAAGGATTTGCCTAAAAGCAATTATAATCATTAACCTCTAAATAGATTGAAACATAATGATTTCACCAATGGAAATTAGAATCATTGGATTGAGAGTGTGGATCAAAAAACAATTATTTACACAAAGGTGGTTATAATCATTGGTACTATGGGTTAGATAATATGGCAATTTGGAAAATGTGGCTTACATACTAGATCCATACTCATGGAGTAAGAGTAAGCTAGTAATTAGAGGAAAATTGAAGTTTGGTAACTGCCTAGTATGGAGAGGCACATCCTAACTAGCAAGGGTGAAAATTATTTTAGGATTTAATTACTTTATTTGTGGGAAAATTATTCAGGTATATTAGGAATTTTTTAGGTGCCAAGGAGAAGTATCATGGCCTCATTGTTTGTAAGATTTCTTGAGCTGATTTTTGCTATATCACATGATGATATGCATTATGATATAAAAAAACATGAGAAATTAGACTAAATATGCATGCGAACTGACAAAAAATACAATAAATAATTGAAAAAAATATACCAATGATAAAAACCATGATGGTAATGTTGACATATGAATATGGATGAACTTAAGTATAATGTACAAAGAATCACCCAATAAATGCATGTATACTAAGTCAGGACACAATAATGAAAAAAAAACAAATAATTAAACTAAAAAAAAAACACCAATACGAAACATTAATAAAAAAATCACAACACAACATCAATAAATAAATAATAAACACACATAACAACATGAAACAAACACAAACAATGGTTAATCACAATGTTAGCATAGATAGAGAACAAAAAAGATGATGAATAGTGCCCCTAAAACATAGGGAACAATAACACAAATAGGCAAAAAAGGGGGGAGAAATAAAAGAAAAGGAAGGGGTAGCTAAGATGACTCTAGATGCACTAGGTAAGTGGATGCTACCTACATAGTTCCATAGATGCAAGGTCCAACATAAAATTTAAGCCAAATTTAGTTCTCTTAGGAGATGAGATAGAAGAAAATGTTGATCAAGAAAAACATGATTGTGTTATAAAGGAATAGGGGAAATGACCTAAAAAATGGTGAGAATATATGATGAATCCAAACTATCATTAATGTATCAAAGTGTAATATGAAAAATTGTAAAATGGTGAGAGTGTAAGGCTTAGGGGCCAACAAGGGTAGGGAAACTAAAGGACAAATGGATTGTGTGAATTATCTAAGGGTCCTATAATCCTTAAAGTAAATAAATGGTTGATTTGGTGATTTTTAGGAATTTATAGATCATTTTCAAATGTTTTTATAAGTTTAGAAGTATCTTAACTCAATTGAGAATTATGATATACTAAAAAATCCATCTCACAAAATGGTGAGAGCATTTAATCTTTAAATTTCTCATAAAACTATGAGAGTGTGGTAAAGGGTGACCAAGTTGACCTTAACATGAATCAATAATTACCTACATAATCCCATTAGGACCTCAAGTCACTATAGTTATGCCTACATAAAAGGTAGTAAGATCTGACAAGGTAGTAACAATTTCATGAATTTAGGCAAATGATAAGGCAAATTATAATAGTAATAACAAGGGGATGCAACAATGCATGGGAAAGGTATTATTCCTAATTTTACCATAGGTAGTTATAATTAGGAAATAATGGCATAGGTCAGTGATACTAATTTTTCCATAAGTGATTATAATTATTAACACAAGATAAAATACTGATTTACCTAGAGGTAGTTATAATCAATAACACCAATCAAGCATAAATGAAAAATGTAATTGCCAGATCCACTATCATACTACCTCCAAATGCTACCATTTGAACATGCAATTATAAAACTATTAAAATAGACTCCCCTCATGGAAGATGTTAGAAGAACCAATGGAACCAAGGTTAAAAGGGTTGGGTAGCATAGGTAAAAATAAGTTTAGTCAATAATGAAGGTATGATAGGATATTACATGATACGACACAAAGAAGATGATAAGTTAGAAATTTTCTATAGTGGTAATAGGATTTCACCTAAGCGAAAGGTATGGTAAATGGTATGGTATAGAATAATGGAAAGGTGAATGAAAAATGGAAAAGGTAAGGTAAATAGTTCTATCAAGGTAAAAATGGTTATGTTGTGCTTGATTATGTGGAGATGTATGTCCTAATCAACTTATAATACAACTAGAATAGTTAATAATGTAAATTACTATCCCACACCCCTTATAAATAGTTTTTATGTTAATAACCTATTGAATATTTAGACTCAAATAATGTTTTTGTGATCTTCATTGGTTATTGATTTTGTTTCCTCCAAACTTCAAGACAAGGTGTCTTTATAACCTCTATAAAAGAAAGTACATCATGTGATGGTAAATACAAATAAATATTGCCTAATAGGTCTAATTTGGAAATTTAATATATATAGAATGAATAAATGGATTGTAATGAAATTTATAATGGTTAGGCAATAAATGAAGATTAGGATTTTTAGGCACAGACAATGTTGCTGATTCTAGATTTGACATAATTTTAGATGTGACAAGGCTGAAGACTTTTGAATATGCTCTCAATAAGACCATTAAGTTTTTATGTTTTTTAGGCATAAGAGTATCTACCATCTGATTATATTGTATATTTTAATCTTTATTTATGTTATCTTTGATAATATCTTCATCAAGTAATGAAGAATTGTTTTGCTCAAATATTGTTACCTCGAAGAGGTTTTCACCAATGAAGTTGTCTTGATTGTCCCATAGTACCTTCAAAAAAATTTCACTAAGGAATGTTGAATTTTGACTTTGATTGTATTCTAGTTCCTCAAATAAAGTTTCATTAGAATATGTTGAGTTTGGAATTTGATTTACCCTTAGCACATCTAGAAAGGTTTAAGTAGGAGATTGTTCTTATTCTACAAGAATGTGTTCTTGGTCCCATTGATATTATTCAAATAATATGTCATCATGCATGCATTTCAACAAGGTGTTATTCTATTGATCCCAATCAACACTTGTGTAAGGTGGAAGGTCAATATAATGGTTAGGTTAGTTAGTGTTAATGAAATGTGGAAAAATAATGGAATGGGAAAAAGTAACACAATCCTCATAAAATATAATAGGATAACTTATGTTGAAGATGAATTAATCAGCATAAAAAACCATGGGAGGATCATAAATATATTCAAATTGATATGCAAGGCATGTGTAACAAATGTTGTAACAACCATGAATGTTTTATGATTCTGAATTTGAGTCTAACCCAAGGTATTCTAAATCCAATGTTAAGACTAATGTTGATTTTTATTATGATGATAAATCTAATGTTAGTTCAATAATAGAACCTAACTTGAAATTTTATTCTTCATATGGTTTGGATGATCCTATAATGATGTTTTGTTGAATGTTTGGTTTTAGACAAGTAATGACCTATGATATCATAATGGGCTCCTTAGAGATTATTTTGTCCAACTAATACTCCTCAACAAGGGGAAAAGGGTCAAGAGATAAATCCATAGAGATTGGATTGTCAACAGGATGTTCTTTAAAAATAAGACAATGGTTGAGATAATGATTTGTCCAAAGGAGGTTATAATCATTAAAAAGTGACTCAATAAAGACTATCTTATCAGAGTGAGACTCCTCAATAGAATGTAAAGGATCAAAAGGTGATTCATCACAATTTGATTCATCATGAATAGGTGTTTCAACAAAATAATCATTGATTGGTTGATTATCTTGGCCTTGGCATATAAGTAGTTGTAAAATATTAGTTTTGAACATATCCTAATCTTTTAAAGATGGCTCTTGAAGAGGTAATTATTGGATCTATTGTGGCTCAATGACTGGCATTGGTTTTATAAAGTGGGACAAGGTAAGCAATGAAATAAGAATTTTTTGTTGTTGGATAATAACCTCTTTGTAAATATTATCATCTAATATGGGCTTAACAAAGACTAGTTTCTAGTCTAGGATGGTAATTATGATGCATCTAGTCATAATTACACAACCTTGTTCGAATAATGAGCTACCATACTTAGAAGGGAATGGTAATGATAGGGAATTAAAAATATTGGTTACTATTTTGAACTAAATGATGAGGTCCTAGAATGGTGATGGTAAGGCATTTCAAAGTTTGGTTGTTTGCACAAGCCAAAGGATGAGGTCCTAAAATGGTGATTCTTGAGCGTGATGAAGCTTGGTTGTTATCACAAACCAAAGGATATAGTCTTGGAATGGTAATGATAGAGGATTATGAATCTTGGTTATTATTGTGATCCAAAGGATGAGGGCCTAGTACAGTAATGGTAGGGCATTGCAGATCTTAGTTATTCCCACAAGCCAAAGGAGGGTTAATCATAGAGGTCGGGGATTAGATACCATTATCATTGAAAGGAAAAACTTGATACATTAATCAGCCCTAAAAAGGTATCATCAAATATTATTCTTGAGGATATTGGATTTGTTATCTATATTGAGTATTGTAAGGAAGATAAGGATCCATCTCACAAACTACATAGTCACTGTAGGGGTCTTGAACAAAGTCATCTTATGTGACCATGTTATCATAACCTATATTGTACATGGATTTGCTATGAGTGTAATAAGACATATCCAAATAAATGATGAATGTTTGTCAAATATTATCATAGAGTTATATAAACTCTTAAAAACAAGGTCTAAAAGGATAAATGGTCCAAACTTGATCTAACTTGGTCTAAAAGTGGAGCTGTATCTCCAAAAATATCTATGATAAAATTGGTCTAAAATAGTCTAACATAAAATGTCTTACACAAAATGGTCAAGTGGATGAATAAAAATTTAAATTCCAAACTTAAGTATAAAGTGTTTCAAAAAAGTCTAATATAGGTTTAAAGAAACAAAGGTTATTATGTCTTTTAGAAAACAAGGCACAAAAGTTAGGCTCAAAATAGGAATTTGCTAGGCCCTTTGGGAATAAGGCACAAAATATAGACTTTAAACACTTTCACACAAACTAGGAATTTTGATTTAAACAAATACTTGATCATTTGGAAAAAGACATGGAGCATTAGGCACATGGAAGATAGACTATTTCCCCAAACTTAGGCACAAAAATAGTCTTTAAATGGAACAAGGAATTAGTATAAGTTACATAACCCAAAAGTGAAAGATCGATATTTAGGATAAAGTACATGAGGCCCAAGTAAAAATAATTCAATTTTTAGATCTGAACCTATCAAGGCTAATTTCAAACTTGATTTAAAATACTAGGCTTCTTAAAAATAGACAAGCTAGACAAGAGTGAATAGCATGATGGTATTAGACATAGATCCAAAAATCACACGTGGTTTTGAAATTGTAATTTTGGACAAAAGGTGACAAGTATTTGAAATAATTTGATAAATGTAAAGACATTATAATTCTTTAAAGATATGGAAAATGGTTTGTTTCAAGACTTTTAAGGTACAAAACTTGGAATGAAATGGGTAGAATAACAATACCCATTTCAAACAAGTGACATACACACAAAGTTTTGAGAAACAAATAAGGCAAAGGTGTGATATAAAATTTATTGCATAACACCTATTCAAACAAGTAATTGATGTGTAAAAAAGACTCATTTTGGGCATGGTATAGTAAACAAATAGTTTAGATTCAAGACCATGTAAGAAAAGAGGATAAAACAACAATAACACCTATGTGTAATGTCCTAAATCCTAAAATTGATAAGGTTGATTCATACTATATAATTTCATCTATATACTTACTCTTGAGATGATTTTAAGTCTTTAGTCTCAAAAGTAAAAACGCATGAAAATTAGGGTTTTAAGGATCCCTCTTCTCTCAAGAGTTCATATGATGACATATAACTTTAGGTTACTCACATTGCATCAACAATATGTCTTTGGAAAGTGGGGTTATCTAAAATATAAATTTTTTCTCATTTATAAATGGTCCCATATGTGTGGCAAACACTAGGTCATAATCAAGTCATTTGGATCTGCATCAACTGACTTATTATAAAAAGGTCTAGTCTTTTTCACAATCACTACATCCATTAATTCCTTAGTGTAGTGTGATGTTAAAATTTCCCCTATGTTCCAAGGTCAAGTATCACTAATGGAGATTATTTTAATCTCTCAAAATAAGCATCCTAATGGTTCACCTTAAATTTATATACCCTACCATGGATTAGGGTTTAAATGATGTTGAGAGATGAATTCCTAGGTCAACACTTCCCTAGAGAACTTATGAGTAGGTGATGAGCTCCTGAACATAAGCTAAAATGCATGCAATAAATATAAGTGGAAGGACTTTAGGGTCATTTTGGGGTCACCTAAATCATATGTATTTTTTGGAGGGCCTTAGCAAATTTACTTACATGCTTTTAGACCAAAGTGATAAATGTAAAGAGTGAGTGTTTTTCATGACCCAAGTTCCCTAAACGGGATTGGGGGAGAGCTCACATGTATCACTCATTTTGGTTAAACAAAGACTTTAAAAAAAAAAGAATAAAAATGAAAAATCTTTATGAGTATTTAACTAAAGTGAGAGTTCCTTATTATATCACCAAAATGAAATCTGTTATGCAATTTTATCTCCTTGACATTTGTTGTTTGATAATTTGTGAAAACTTTAAAAAAACAACAACTAAGATATGAAAATAACTAAGTACATTTTAAGCACCAAATACAATGTGTGTAAGATTTAACAATGACTAAATTTTTTCCTTTCCACCTCAAGTCCTACAAATTGTTAGAGGGTTTGCCTTTTTAAAATCCCAAAATCAAGTGAGAAAACAACATTTAAAATTTAGCTCTTAAGTTTTCTAATTTCTATCTCAGAAACCAATCATCATCAACCCATAGAGATTGATGTTGATCCATAGAATCTATAAAATTGACATCAATTAAGTAGATCATTGATGTTTCTTGTAAAAAACATAAAAACCAAGTATATTTTGATGGAAAATGGTTAATAAATGAGGTTTTAAACTGAAACATCTCAAGGATTCTACAAAAAATGGGTTATACAAACAACATGTAAATCATAAAACACAAAGTGAAGGAAAGAAAACTTAAGTAAAATAATTGTTATCCATATTACCTACCATGTTCTATTTTTCACACAGAGATTGTGGTTGATTCCTGTAATCGATGGTGATTGGAAAATTAGTATCAATCCTTGTAACCTGGAACTAGTTTAAAAAAAAGACATAAAAAAACAAAGTTAAAAATTAAAACTCAAAGATTTTTATGAATTCATTAGAAAAACTAAAATTAGCATATCAATCTCCTTGGACATATGTGATAATCGATACCACCAGGTGTATCATGATGTGAACAAGGATTATAATAGAGGGGAAGTTAGTCTTGTATTAGTCCAATTAAAAAAATAAAAATAACACACTAAAATCCTGAAACCTTTATCCTAGACACTAGGGAGAGCATAGGTAATAAGAATGAATATGAGAACACAACTAAAACATAAAATTAAACACTCTTTTACCTTCTTTGGAGATCCAAATGGCTTGTTGAAGTGGCTTTCTTAGTTTGTGTATCAAGAAGTCTTTGACAATGAAGCTTTATTTTCTCCTTCTCTCCTTTCAACATTGGCTTAGTTGTTTGGCTTATGATTTTAGCATGTTAACATTGATTTCAAAGATTATGGAGTAAATCATGCATAATAACTCTAAAGCATCCAAGCTTATAAATGAATAGGTATGTGTTTGTATTTATGGCCTCAAAAGTTAACTCTCACCCAAGGTGAGTTAAGGTTGAGCTTAAACATGGAATTTGTTCAAACTAACCCTAGGTGAGTTGAGGATAACTATAGTTGAGTTAAAATTTATCATGTAATTATGATTTTTAATTACTAATCATGGCTCTCAAATTAGATATTTTGGGATATTTTGGAAGAGCTTGAAAACTCATAAAGGCAATGATGAAAAGGCTTGATATTTTATTTTTTGAAATTTCCATTTTTAGGTATTCATTAATTACAAATGGATAATTTAACTAAGCATTTAATCTTGTTTAATTAGTCAATTCATTTCTATTAGAATTTTAGTTCTTTCAAGTTTTGATAAATTGCCCCACTTAATGGGTCCATAGACCAAATGGATAGTTATTATGTTGTAAAGTGATTGGGGTTAAATCTATGAGAGGTTATTATTGTGTGTGGGATAGTATCTAAAATAGGGATGCCTCAACATTATTTTGAGTATTTATGAATGATGAACAACTAAAATTGGGATGTTCAGTAATTTCTATGTTTAATTTGTAATATTTGGTAGGAATAAATCTGAAGTTTGGTTGGAGGCCAATTATGGATACAATTAGGTGTTTAAAGGTGATACACTATAAATTTTGATCCAAAATTATCTTATACTTGAACTTAAAAGAGGTATAACTACAATCTAGTCTATGCTTCAAGAGAGAGAGATTATAACATAAGTATTTCAACTTGGAGACTATGCAAGTATAAAAAATAAGGTAAGGGATTTAAAGGATTGATAAGACACTAATATAACTCAAAAAAACTTAGATACAATACCACACTTAAATATAATCCAAATGACCTACAAGAATACGATGTACTCATATCTAGATGCACACAAGTAGGACAAAATATAAGGATAGGCAATTTTATCACTAAAATATATCAATAACTCATTTCACACACTAAAATATGAACCTAAAAAGCTTGAACTAGTTTGAATTTATTACTTAAGAAAAGTAACAAGAATATTAGGGCTTCACATGCCTTTCTTGTGAATATCTTACAATGCCAAAACTAGGCATATTTATAGCATCACTGTGTGTGTGTCATGCCAAGAATGGAATATTGGTGGGTTATAAGAATTTATGAAATATTATTAGCTTTAGAAGAGTTAGGAAGAATCATCTAAAGTCTTGAATAGGTATTATTTGATCTCCAAGTCTTTTACAAAGTACCTTCAACTCAAAAGTAGTCAATCTTTAAAGAGTTTATAAGACTTCTTGAAAATTGATCTAATCTCTTATAGGAAGCTTTTTCATCTACCTTGAGAATTCATGGATATCCATATACAAGGGTGAAGTGAATATCACTAATGTGTATGCATCACTATCTTCCATTGAAATAGGCTTTCTTAAAAGGGGGAGTTAGCTTAACTCATTAGGTGTAGTCTAGGATATTAGGTAGTGAAGAGATCATCTGCTGCTTGTTATAGAACTTATAAATAACCGCTATGAGCCTAAAATACCCTATAAAAACATATTTGGGTCTCTAAAGGACCTAATTGACACCTTAAAATGCTTACCATTCTTCTCAATAATTCATTTCAACGTCAGGTTGTCTAGTACTAGTTGGCAATTAGGTGTAGTTACACATGTTAGTTTATTTGAATGGCTATGAAAACTAAATGAAAACCTAGAAAAAGGATTAATATAATTTTATAAGACCCAATAAAAAATTCATCATATGAACAAGGCCTTAAATTCATCACAACCTAATGTTTCTTGCCAAGCTAGGTAGCTAGGTCTCTCATTCTTAGTACACCTAAAAATGTCTTCTTTATGCATACCTGTAGGAATAGTTTCATTATAAGATGAAAGGAAATTGTGACTTTAGGAGTTATAAAATATCCCATGGTACATTATACATTTAATTTAAATCATTCATCCATGTCTGTACCCTTCAATATCATCAAAATTAACTAAAAAGAGGGCATTTAGTATGTCCATATAGGTGACATTAACATCCAATTTCATGGTGAGGAGAACCATAGATATATTGACAAGATTAAAATGTTTTTGTATCCCAAAAAATTCATTTGGAACCATTAGGAGACAAATATCTCATATCACATTCACCTAAGGGTTTTAGTAGGGTTTAAGACTTTTTTAGAGTCTTAATGATCATTCATAAAGAACCATCCACAAATTGTCCTCATTCCACTTGGATAACCATATTTAATGACCCCCCACACCTATTCCAAATGTCTCATCTTCCCATTTAAAGTTTGAAGTATGGTGTGACCATATGAAGTTGCTCCTTGAGTAGCAAACTTATTGTTATTGAACTTGAGAGAGGTATAATTTGGGTTTTAGGTCTCAAAACTCAATCCTACAGCTAGAAAAGACTCAAAAATATCCAAAACAATCTTATCCATGTTTATATATTCATTGAAAATTATTATAACTCCACTGTGAGAATTTGGTGCATTTGTCAGAAAACTTGATGTTATAGGCCTATCACCTCCTTACTAGAATTCAAAGGCATATGGATTGAAAATTGGTGTTTTTTGAAACTTGTAAGTGTATTGAGTCATTTTATATGTTTATGTATTACCTCAAGATCCATCCATGGATTTTTACATGCCTATTTTTTGATTTAGAATCAAACATACCCCTTGGTCTCAAGACTATCCCTTGAAAATGGAGTGAACAAGGTCTGAGATTAAAAAATGAGTATTCCTACTACATGTATGGATTTTAGGTGACCATGGATGTCTTATTCCAATCATAATCATATTTTTTTTTATCAATTTTCAAAGTGTTATCATGCTATAGAGGCCTCAAAACATCAATCTCTCTCATTATTAGATAATCTAAGCCACTGATCTATAACTATGTGGTTGTACCTTATGTGACAGTCTCATCTTAGCACCTTGAGAGGTATAGGTGCTCATTATGAATGTGGTGGCTCTTACACATTTTTCATTCAAACCTTAAAATTTCTACATTGCCTATAATGTATGAAATCTTTCATGAAACCTCCAAACTGGGCTTACAACTCTAAGTATGTTACTTAGCCCAATAGTGAGACTTGATACATGGCATCAACACCCATTTATCAATGAATTTTATTGTAAGAACCTCCTTCTCATCATACTCTTGAATATATACAATGTTTATAATTGATTTTAGCCCATTTTATGAACATATTATTCACATGTGTCTCAAAAGGGCTAGTTATAGGTGCACTCTCCCCATGACCACTGAGTCATTAGGAAAATTTCCATTATGAGACCTTATTGAGACTTATATGGGTTGTGTGGGAGGTTTATTCATGTTACAATACCATAGGGAGTCTGACAGTGCTCACTGTTCACGTGGACAACTACCACCCAAATGAGAGAAACCTGAAACATGAAGAAACATGGAGGTCTCTTGCATTTTCATACACTAGATGAGTTGGCATGATGGCATTAGAGGACTTCTTAGACCCTTTTCAAGGTCATACAAAATTTCATCTTCAATACTGAGTTCATATTTGCAATAAGATTACCCAAAAATCAAGTTGGTGGGCTTTAGAACATTCTCTAAATAGTTAACTTTCCTAGCATTTGTTTATAAAGAACATGAGCCTATCCCAAAGACCAATGCCATAAATATCAATCCCATTAGGATCACCATACCTAGTGAAGAGATCAAGATCTATATCTCTATATTTTATATATGACATTCACACATGACCCTTTTAAAGATATCAAGGGATCTAATGAAGTGGAAACTGAGTATTTTGCCATTTTTGAACCTATGAAACATATCTAAATGTAATACCTAAGGAAGGTGGAAAGTGACTTTTCATATGCTAACTGTTAAATATGATCATATAAATGATCATAAATATCCCATTTAGCTTTATTTATCCTTCTTTGAAAATTGAACTTGCAAGGTTTGACTAACCTCTGATGTTATCTAACATTAAGAACATTATCAAACCTATTTAAATTCTTTACAAGTACCACTTATATGTACCATACTTCATATTCTTCTTGGAAATAACTTTATAACCCTTAACAAGTAGTTTCAAGTGTATATAAATTTAGTGAAACTAGATGAACTCATGGAGTGGACATTTCATTTGACGAAGACCTTACAAGACATATAGACTCTTGTTCACCCCCTCTAACAACTTATGAAAGAAATAAGCTTTTAAAAGAATCCTATTGGCCATAATATAAAACTTAACATCCCCAAAAGCCTTGATTTATGCTAGTAAACCTTAATTTCTAAAGGTGACTAGAAATGTGTTTAAACTCATGATTTATCAATGCAAGAGCATGAAAAAACTATGAGGACTTATAACACTTATAGCATAAGGGGAACGTGAAACAAAATTGGACTCATAGAGGTCAAAAATGGTGTCATAGTTTGATAATAAGACCCAATATTATTAGTAGAATGACGAATCTATAAAGGGTCCTAAAGAATGGGGAACACATTGTAGGAAGGTAGGTTTATTTCAATTTTCATGCATATAGCCTTTATGGGATG